>VWZL01005473.1:0-89596 GCA_013396915.1 Stercorarius parasiticus
TTGCAACGTAAATGATTCTATGAGAATGTGCAGCACTTCCAGAGAGAAATAACAGTGGTAGAATCAGTTGGTTGTGCAAATTTTTAGCTTGTCTGACACTTCCATGTCTATATTTAGTTAGCAGCTCAAATTCAACTTGGCTAAAATAGAAGTGTATTTCCTTTTCTTCCTTGAAGTGTTCTTCATTACACCATTTCTTGATCATGATGGACAAAGCATCTTTCTGCTGCAAGTCTGGTTTAAATTCAACTTAAGTGCCTCTACAGGTCTTCCTATTCAGGTTCTGTTTAATTGTTATAAGAATTACATTTCTTTATCCATCTGTAAAATAAAGTAATTTCTCTATAAATTAAATCTCTTAGCCAGGTTTCTTCTCCTCACATCTCAGTAACTTCAACATCTGCTATATTAAAAGCAACATTTTCCAACACCTTCTATCTCAGAATGCTGCTAAAAGAACACCGTCACTTTGTTACATATTTTCTTTTGCATTCACTTAATGGATCCTTCTATTAACTTTGTTCAAACATGATGCGTCTCTTGACTTTTCAGGACATTCTTAATCTCTTCCTATCGTACTGAAATGTTAGCTTTTGATTCAAGTTTGACTCAAAGTTTCATGTCTGAATTTTAAATCTGTAGTTCATTTTTTGAACAGTATGATCCACAATTTCTTCTGCCATATCTTCCATGCTTGAGAGAATCTTTCCAAGTGTAGCTGTCAAACAGCAGCATTGTCTTCCTTCTGCTGCCTGAATGATGTCACAACAGCTTGATTGGGCCTATCATGTTTTCTATTTCCTTGTGCCTCCCTCATTTACCTGAATGCACCTCCTCCTCTTGTCCTACACTCTGGTTGGCAGCTACTTGAAATAAGAAACACTTTTTGTTCTCTCAATATGGTTTCACAATGCCTAACACAGTAGGGTCCTCGTCCTTAGATTAGGTTTGAAACTCTGCTGGATAGTGAGCAAAATTAACAAGGTGAATGACTGAGTAGTGGAACTGTTATCACTTGTATTTGTCATCAGAAGACTACTAAAGGTGTAGTGACCTAAACACTCCATATTTTGCATCACTGAAATCAGGCAGTAGTACGCTATGAAGCCCGGAGAAGCTCACCAGAGAGCTAACATGCACTGAACATCCACAGAAGCATTTTCCTTTGGCGAAGGATATAAAGCTCTTATAATATGGACTGTCGTTTTAACAGAAGAGGGACTATTATTTTTTTTTAACTTCTCCATAGGACTTTTTAGCAAATCCATTTGATTATGACAGAGCTAAAGATTCAGTTATCCTTTCTGTGACCTTCAAAGAGGGCATCTATCTCTCCTCTTGCACATGATCCACTGAGATCAATTTTCAAAATCCTCTGAATGTTAAAAATATTTCAGGTTCTTTTTCCAGGCAAAGAGGCTGTGACAGAAGGTAAAAAGGAGCACCCTAGGAAGGTAATTCAGTTATGTGCAAAGAACCACTTTATCTTTCTGAAAAGCAGATAAGGTTCCTAGCAGGAGAGGACCACATACTCAACTAGCCTTATGGGCATATGCAAGATCTCATGCCACCAGAAAACGTCTTGATGAAGTGGAATGTGCTGTTCTGTTAATTAAACCAACATCTTAATTAAAATACAGTCTTTCAAATATAAACCAGTTTATCTCAATCCCCCATTCCTCCCCACCCCACCCCGAATGTGTCTGTTATTTATTTTCAATCTACTTAGTTTCTAGTAATTTGAATTGAAATTATATAGGTGGAATTTAGAAATGCAGATCTAGCGAGTTGAATCTGAGCACACCAGCTCTCACACAGAATCCTTTAGGATCCTCCCTCAGAACTTCATGAGCTTTTCCAAAGCATGAAGTCTGAGGAATTCCCTTTTCTTTATGTGACAATCTCTAGAGTACAGAACTCATGCGTCACCTCTTTTCCTTTGGTAATTTTTTTGTCTGAGGTTTTTTTTTTTTTTTTCACAGAGCCACACTGGCTACCAAACCATCAACAACTTCCTGAGATACATCTCTTCTCCCTCCCTAAATTTAGACCATACATACCTTACCTTGTACACAAAACTAAGATATCCAGGCTGCCAGAGAACTTTACAAACAGCACAGTAATTCTTTTATGGGAAACTTCTAAAGACAAGCAAATAGATTTCCACACCTTGGAAGTTTATAAGGCTGATTCAATGTAATGTTGTTATGTTGGCATGAATCTTTTTTTTTTTTTCGTTTTCTTAATGCTTTAGGGAAAAGCAATGGAGGTTTTCTGAAGAGGCCAGTACACACATCCAAGGCATTGAACAAATGGCTTTTATGTAGATCGTACAAAACAAAGTAGATAAATAATGTTTAAAAGTACATATTCAAATAGAATTCTATAGAAAAAATGTTTTCTTGTAAGTCACTTATTTTCACAAAGCTTGTGGAATCTTGCTATCTTTGAGATATTTACCTCTCAGAATCAGTTGACAATGTCCAACGATTTCAAAAGTTGCTGTTGAAAAATAGTCCCACGTGTACTTGCACATGAACTTGCACATGAATATAGACTCAATATTTGGTTACAGTAAGCAGATCTATTTAGGAAAACAGCTTCCTAAAATAAAAGTTAATACTGAATATTAATAATTATTGCTAATTAATTGCTATATTTTATAAGATAACTATTTTAAAATACGTTATATTATATTAATATATCATACAAATATATTTATATGATATAAATATAGACCATACAAATAAATTATATATATTTATATCATATTAAAACATACATATAAATATATCATATTTTATAAGATTTTTACATTAATTATATGTGGTCACCAGAAAATTTGGCATATAAACAAGTAGAGAGAATAGCACAGAAGGGTGAAAAAAACAGCTACCAATCCATGGATTAACAGAAAAAAGGAAACAAAAATAGATTCAGTTAAACACCACAGTGGCAACAGAATGCTTACCTCACATGCAAAAGCATAATTAAGTGTAGAGGCAAAATCTAGTTCCATAAATAGCTATCTATAATCATACACAATTGGCATGTCATTATTCATATTACACAAAGAACAAACGAGAACAGAAAGCAATATTAGTCTTATAGAACTGAGTTCCTAATTAAGTCCTCATCCAAATAACTAAGCCTCGCAATCTCTTCTTCCTCTCTTGTTTCTCAAGTATGGTCATTAAAACTATCTGACAGCATCATATGCAAAACATTTGTCTTCTGTCTGTTCTCCATAAGAACAATGTGAACCTTAAGAAGGAATAGAATGGCTACAGCACATTATCTCCTAGTTAAGAAAATCATCTGAATAGCATGAGAAGTATCAAGCAAAATAATGCAATCTTTGTTCTTAGAAGGAATAGTCCATTTTTTCTACATCAGAAGTAAATCAATCCTTGTTTTTAATTGAACTGAAAGATGTGAATCTGAGAGTGACAACATGAGCGTTTACAAACCGTGGGAAGATCTGGACTATTCTTGATGGATGTAATAACAAAAGGAAACAAAAAGCATCCCTGTCTTGTTAAAGAATGATTGATATTTACCCCCAGGATTACTGGAGAAATTGGGAGATTTTCTCAGAGACACTTTTTATTTGATTATTCATTATTAATTTTTTTAACCTTCTTTAAGGTACATAGGTACAGTACATACCACACTACAATCCCAATGTCATTTGAGTTCATGTGTACATGCCCAAACCAGCTTAAAATAGCTAGATTAGAGACAGAGAACAACTTGCAAATGCAGAGATAGTACTGGATTTGAAATCTTTCTGGGTGAATGTTAGCTTGAAAAGCCCCACGTCAGAACTATATGTTGTTGCAGCATATTACCTGCTCTAGGTGAATCTGCTCTGGCAGGGGGATTGGACTAGATGATCTCCAGAGGTCCCTTCCAACCCCTACCATTCTGTGATATTGCACTAGTTTACTGAGATGCCTCTAAAATCATGTACTGAGGATGCAGTATAACCATCAGTGTTTGTTTTGGTGACCTGATCTATTTTTAGTTTGGAAGTTGGATTATGGGGACTTGTCTGTCTGTATATCGAGGCTGAGTTCAGATCAGTTTGGTTTTTTTCACCCACTCAGTGCAGATGATGCCAACACCTAAGAATGGTTTCTTTCTCTCACTTAACATGAGTACACACTACTACCCAAATCTTGGGGCATACATTAAGACATGGTTTATGGTAACAGCATACTCTCTAAGCCCTTCAAGTCCTGATATAAACTCTTTGGATAAAGGTTAAACCAAATTGACAGGGCTAGATAGGGATAATAAATTGTCTTCTGCATGTTTGGACATAGCATGTTCTTCTGTGTGTTTGGACATAGGACTTCAGTTTCCAGCACTTTCCTTGCTTCTCTTGTATTCGATACCTTGACTAAAACAAGTCTCAAGGCTAAGAGATGAGTAATGCCTTTTCTATTTTAAAACACAAGAGGGGTTTAGAACTACGGCCTCCAGCAAATTAGGGTATATTGTGGAGAAGCAGAAAAGGAGCCTGGTGCCAGCGAGAGAGCAGTGACCAGTGAATGATACATCATCACCATCTACTTTAACCTGGGACATTAGATGCAGCCATCGAGGGGTCTGAACAGACAATTAGGGAGCCATAATGCTCTGTGACAGGCTGCCTTTTTCCTCACATTTCAGCTTTATGAAAGAGTGAATTTGACTCATTGGAATTACATCCTTAATGCACTAAAGTAACCCAGTTGTAAATTGGGCCACCTATGCACAATTACATCACCGATGAGCCAAATTCATCACTGCAGTCCACCTGCTTTGCAAAACATCAATAATGCAAAGCAGGACAGTGTCTGGCCTCCCCAGCCAACTAACGTAGTTTTACAGCATATTTCAACACAGGAATAGTTCACAGCAAACAGAACATATCAGTGAATCCAGTGTATTGCAAACTGAGCCAATTCAATATAATGTGGAAATTATTTATAGAACCTGTTTCAAGGAAACTAGAAAAGAATACGAAATAAGCCCTAATGTTAATTAATATGTATGTTTAAAATAATTAAATACAATAATTTGTTGTCAACAAAACAAGAATTTACTACCTGTTCAGTCTCTAAGTAATTTTTTCCAAGTCTGTAATTTCCCTAGCTATCTATAGAACATATAACAATTGCTTACAGCATGCTTATAGGCATGTTCTTTCTATCCTTTAAATCAAAGAAAAAGCAAAATGAAATTATGCATTCTGAGCATGTATTAATTTGTATACTTTTTTTTTTTAAGATGAATGAGGAAGACACCACCCTTTCCCTTCATTTACTTAAAATATTCCAAAGCTAAAATGTGGATTCTTTTTTTTTTTTTTTTGGTTTTGGTTTTTTTTTCCTATTTCTTGAAGTAGCTTACTGTAAACAAAACAAGAATGTATTTATTTTCACATCTCATTCCACGGGACATGATGACGCATGGCTTTAGAAACGCACCTGTCATATTGACCTACATAAAGTGACATGATATAATGTGACACATTGATGAACAGTGTGACACAAGGTACATATTTCAATATATCATTCAAGGCAGAATTATAACAAGGGAAGTTCCAGATTTAAAAGGAATAGAGATCTCTAGATACTAGTTTTATTTTTTCTTTCTAGAAACCCTAGAGATTGCCTGAAAAATATGTCCTGTAATAGTAGTACTCTGTTTGCTAACTTCCTGTTAATCACACATGAAACATAATTGGTTTCTTAGCATGAACTATTATTCCAGCTACAAAAATACCCACCATACCATGTAGGTAGGAAAGGTGTTTTTAAAGGTTATTGAATTTTGTTTTGCTTCTGTGTGATATCAAGTTGTGAATAATGTAGGCAGAAAGAAGAGGTAAATTTATTTCAAGAGAAAATTATAAAAGGATTTTAGCTGACAGCTGTTGCTTATGAGAATGCATTTTTGTACAGCAACTATTCTACTGTGCTGTTACTGGACTGTGTCATGATATATGTAGGAGTATGGATGCAGAATAAGCACAATATTGGTTACCTAAAGAAAAAGGTTTATTCACTTCTAAATTACTTGAACTGTGCTCATGTGCTGTAACCAAGACTGTGGGTGAATGTATACTAGGAGTGAAAAGATTTATTGCATAATGCAACTTTATGAAGCAAAGTCTTTCTCATATTTATTTATTGATTTACTAGTTTCATAGTTAAACAGTACAGTTGCAGGATAGAAATTGCAAAACATCTTAAGGGGTTGCTAAAAGGAATTCAGAGAGAATATGAAAAAACCCAGAAATAGTGGAAGAATAAAGGAATGCTGACTTGAAAAGTTGTAGGAGTTACGAAAGAAAATGCTCTTGTCACAGTGCTGATAGAATTTTAAGAGAAGAAAAAGAGCAGGGGACAAATCAGGATATCTCCATATGCTCATGTTGCATGTTTGGCCCCACGTCTGAACCCACAAGTCATTTCTTCATTTGAGTGTAACTCCCTAGGGTTCAAAAAAGAGCCAGCTTTCCTGGATACTTTTCAGGCCTCTCCCAAATATACTATGTGATAATGAGAGATGAAGAAAATCAGGTCACTGACAGCTCAGAGATGCTGAAATTTGCCTGTCTGTGATTACTCCTTGTACTAAGGCCAATTCCAAGTTTTGATGTAGTCCCAGAGGAACCTTACCACTTGCTTTCATTTGTTTCAAACTGAATTCTCTTCCATAACTGGTTCAGATTAGTAATGCAAACTATCTAGAAAATAAATGAGACCACACAGAAAGCTTTAAGATCCTTTTAATGAGCACAAGTACGTGATCAAGCCTCTGTGATACACTACTGAAGATGTGGAGACATTGTAAATCACTGGTGTACAGTGACTACAAGCAATAAAAGGATAAGAAATAACTTATAGCTTTGTTTTATTTTCTCCCTTCTCCATCTTTAAATATCAGTTATGTAGCCTCTGGTGCAGGCAGGATGCTTTGGACTGTATTCTCAAAGGCAACAAATTTAAAAAAAAAAAGAAAAAAAAAAGAGGCACGATCCTCTTTTCTATTCAAATTCAGTCCATGGGAGTGAAATCCCAGCCCTGTGGAAGTTATTGGCAAAACTCTTACTGACTCTACTGAGGCCAGAATTTCATTTGTTATTTAAAAAAACATGTCAGGGGTTGCTTCAGACTACTGCACTCTTTTAATTTCTTTTCACAGCCCTAAATATTCACTCCATTTACTAACAGTACATTTTGCTCTGTCCCTTTGCATGGCCTTGTTAAACAAGGTACCATTGTAAGGTAGCAGCATACCATCATATATAAATTCTGTTTTCCAATTCTTAAACTCTTAGGGTCAATTTAAATGCATTTGCAGGTGATACAAGTCAGTACAGAATTTGACTTAGTCTATAAATGGGAGTGAAATTAGTGAACAGCATGTGAAATGGTGGTAGCTTTGAAGAATAGATTATTATCAATAATTATGGTGCCTGTGATGAGTACTTTGACTTTTACAGTTCCCTGTAATTTACATGATTTAGATGTATAGAAGGGAGAGAAATGAAACGAGAGCTTCAGCCTATTTGGGGAAATAAAAAAGAGTAGAACCAAACCTCAATTTCTTGAAAGAGCAACTAGATAGACTGCATTTTAGAGCCATCAACACTATCAGCATTTAAAAGACGACAAGAGAGTGAGAGTAAAAATAACGTAATAACACAATTCACAACTAATATCAGGAAAAATGAAATTTCAACATTGCTGTCACTTTGCTGACTGAGTTGATGAGTTGAGCTGATGTAGGGCTTTTTTTAAGTTGTGATTGGCCTGCCAGAATGGATTTGTGTTGTCATGCTGAGGGCCCCTCTAATAGCCCAGAGGTAGCAGGTGGCTGCTGACTTACAGAGGCTTGCATCTATTTTATTATTTGTTGGCTCTTTTATCCCTGACAGATTCAAACACAAATAAATTCAATCAAGAACCTCTACCTTTCTATGATTCCATTTGGTACCTGTAGCAAGCTGCAGCGCGTTTCTGAAATAGCATGACAACAGCCCCAGTGACATGGTTAGAAGTAAACAAGATGTTTTATATCTTGAGTGGTGATGTCTGGGCACCTGAACCGAGGAAGAAAAGAAATGCAACTTTCTTGTGGAGATCACTATGGGGTAAAATAGTGCACTTTAAGACAGAGGCCTTAGCTAAATTTTCCTCAGAAGTCAAAAGGTGAAAAATAAAACAATGTATTTTTTTGAATAAGAGTTGAGCCAAAGTATTTTGAAAACTGTACACAAAATCGTTAAGTGCAGTGGACAGGAATATAATGACTTGGTACAAAGTGATCACACTTTAAGCATGCTTCTGAGTTCCCGTGTTATTCACAATGTTCAGGTTGAAAGTGGTTTTCAATCACTTTGACATTACTAAGAGATCATCATCCCTATCAGTGGTTAAAAGCTGATATCCACAAGTATACTGTGCTATGTGATCCAAAGGAGTCGAAATTTGTTAACCATTTGCTATGTCTGAGTCAGTCTCTGAATGTCCATGCCTCAGGTCTTTTAGTGGATGCTGCACATCTTGGAGGCCCAGTTTACTCTGACACAGGCTGTCCCAAAAACTGAGGACTGCTGAAAATTAATGCTCCTTTAAAAGGTGAGTGTGGAGGCTATCTGCTTTCATGCTACTTTAATTAACATCAGCAGTTCATTTTCTTGAAGTAATTCTATCACCAGTTGAATGTGAAGGTCAGATTTTCCCAAGATCTGTATCACTTTTGCTCTGTACAGGTAAATGCCCCTAAATAGGAAGAAAATATCTACTAGTAAATATAGCTACTGTGTATTTGTAAATTTTCTTTTACTTGTCCTCTTCACAGAGATTTTGAGAAGTCTGAGAGTAACTGTTGATTCCAAGTAAAGTTATCCTTCATCCCATTCATGTTTCACTTGAATTATAGGTTAATATATACAGAAAGCAAAAGAACATCTTTAAGAAGCGTCTACTTCTTTTAAGAAGCGCCTGCTCAGTCTAAGCAAGGCAATCACTCTTCTACCATGTGTCTGGGCTGAGAGGCATTTAAGGCATTCTCATGTTCTGGGAAGAGCCATTTCTGATGAAATGGTCTTGCTAACTTTCATCCAGGAAGCTGTATTCCAATTTCCTATTCAGTTATTTGATCATATTGCTGAATTGCTCCCCTCTTCCTTCAACTGAAAGGAACAAATAGATGGTACAAACCTAGAAGTTGAACTTGAGCACCCCTGGACCCATGTAACCTCACCTTGCTCCAGTCTTCCCTTTCCTCCCTTCATTCCTGTGCAAAGAGCAGGAGTGATGTTAGGACATTCAAATAATTTCTGTACACTCTCCTACTGCAGTAAATCTTCACCGTCCTCTCAAAGACAAACTCAGCAGATCAGGAGAGATGGAAGCAGAGCAAACCAGCAGAATTAAAAGCATGTGTCAAAAGGCAAAACCACAAAACCTGAAAGTGAAAAATTTCCTGTGTGGTGATCCAGCCACTGGGATTCAATTGCAAAACTCCCAACAGTTGTATTTCTCTCTTTCTCAGGAGTATCCTCATACAATTGCCTATAGTATGTTACAATTTAGTTGAAAGTTTCTTATACTTTGCTATTTCAAAGCACTCATCATGGTTTGTATGAGTTTGTTATAGTCAACACATCTTTAAGACTTTGTACCTTGAATCTTTTGCCGTATTATTTTTCTATAAAAATTTTCCTTAATTTGTGATGAAGGCTGTCAAGTTTTACCTGCTTACAGAAATTCACACTGTGACATCCTGCCATTCAGCTCATGAATCAGCATTTCTCCATGCTATCAAACCTTACTGCATCAAAAATAATGTTTCATATAATTCTGAATGAAACAGTAGAAACTCTGGAGCAAATATTTTAGGCCCTTCAAATTACAAATTTCAGTATCTTTTTTGCTTTCTGTGTGACCTATCGGGTACAGTCAGTGAAAGACTCCAGGAAAAGACTCACCTGTGGTCTGTATTGAGTGGTAATTTATATTCACAAGTAAATGCAAGCATACAGTGGCACAAATACTTAAGTTCAGCCAATTTAAACTCAATTTAGTATCCAGGGACAGATTATAGGTAGACACTAAACAGGTTTATGTTTTTGCTTTTTCACAGATAATTTCACCACTGACAAAGGCCCAGGAATAGCAGGGGTCCACTGCCTATACACTATGCTCTTCTTCCTTTAAATCTAAATATGCCCCTGAGAAGGGAGGAACAGCAATGGGTAGTGAAAAAGAAAACAACTGTATTTTGTGCAACTTCTTCTAGATATGGAAGTTCCTTTTCCTATTTAGCCTTTTTCAACTTGTTTCTCCAAAAAAACCCCAAACCCAAACAACAAACAAACAAAATCCCCCGAAAACAACCAAAATCAGCAAAGCTGACATATAAATTTGGTAATTCAGTGCAGCTAGACAGGCATACATGAACAAAAATGACCAACTAAGAAATATAGGGGATATTGGGATTTCAGTGGTTAAAAAAGAGAAAACTCAAAATGGATGTGATAAAGGCTGCTTTGAAGAAACAAAAAGCCTATTCTGCTTGTCCGCAGTGAGGAAAAAAAGAATCAAATATATGTATATATAAAAAAATCAGAAAGAAACACCTAATTTGAACAACAGTAGAAAAAAAATAAAAGGAATAAAAAGTGAGATTTTTGATACAGAATACTTTAAAAAGATTTAGAGAACTTTAGGAACAAATCAGACCAAATGTGTCAGTCCAGGAAAAATAAACTTGTTTGTAGCGGTCCTCGCAAACACAGTTGTGCTATAATTACCATTGTTCTATTTAGTCTTCTATTTAGGTATTTTGTATCTACACAGTTAGCTGTAAGGTGCTGCTGATGAAGAAAGGGGTGAAGACATTGTTATTTCAGCATATACTTGATTCAAGTGACTTGGATTTAAGTTCCCAGATTCGGCTAACTTTGGCTCACTGACTTTGGGCTTCAGACTTGCATCAGCAAAAAGGAGGTGGTAAATCTGTATCTCACAGAAGTAGAATGCACATTAAAGCTCCCAAGCATTTCAAGAGTCTGCTAGATGCTAGCACAATAAATGTCTAGGAAGGCCTAGAAATAAAGTGTTTAATGAATGAGTCATATCCTTGACTTCCTTAGTACTCTCTCTGTTTATCCCAAGTAAGGAATCTAACCCAATTAATTTGTTTAATGTTTCCAAACACATCTTGGAAAATTATATTTGCTTTCTGCCATAAAATGAATGCAGTTTGTGTATCAGTCACTTCCAATAGGATAAATTCAGACAGATATCCTCCATATATATCCAAGTGTACTTGATGCCTGTGTAATGAGAGAGATTCTGAATCTCACCCTGTAACTTCAAATCTCGCCCTGTAAATTCAAATGCAGTGTTCCTTTTTTTTTTTTTTCATTTTCCAAGTAAATACTTAGAGTTCCAACCACAAGTATTTACCCTACAATGAGCAGGAGAGATTAAATTTATAGGTAGAATGTATGAGAAATGAGAAGTGCTTCTAAGTATAATCATGTCTTCACAGAAGCATTTTTTTTCTAGTTCTTTTGTAATGGAAAAAGAAATCACAGCAATGTTTTATCAGGAACTTTGGCTGCTCAGGTATATTTTATTTGATGTAATAGCATAAAATTACATCACTGGAGGGATTTTTCACCTTCCTGAGGAAAGGTTGTTTGGAAGGTTTGCTGGTGACATGCTACACACCTTGCAGGTAGACATATCCCTCAAAGCAAATTCAATGCTGCAGGTCCATTTCTAATTTAAAAGATTGTGCAGTATATAGATCTTCCATATGTTAGTACATATATGCTGCACCATTTTCTATACCGCTAGATCTGCAAAGAAGCTTTCCAAAAGATGAAGCTTACTGTGCATGTGCAGAAGATGAAACACCACCGTTTGCACCTGAAAAGACTCCATTTAGCCTGTTTGCATACGAACCTTAGTGCTTGCCTAGCCAAACAGTATTTGTGGGAGTCCAGTGGCTCTCTGCCTTTTGAACTTCCCAAACAAGCTTACCACATTTGATATTATTAAATATTTAGAGTTAAAAGGAAATTACACTTGAAAACATCACTACTCGAGTTGAAAATACAGGTTTCAAGTTGTTCAGTAGAAAGCCAGACACTGTGAGTCAGGCAGCGTGTGCAAAGCTTTAATTTCTCTAATAAGACAGCATAATGGCCCATTATTGTTTTTACATGCCACCTTACTGTGCTCTTTGAACAAATTTTCTGTCAAATTTTCTTTTAGCCTCCATATATTACATTTGTATTGACCCTGGGCCCTTTCAAAACATTATGTTAGAGAAATGTGGAAGTGTTTCACTAAAAGTGTTCAAAGCCATTTACAGCCTTCCAGTAAAAATATAGTTGTTCTTCTCTCCATTAGAGGTATTATACTGATATGAATATTTATACCTCTACATATGTATGCATTTATAGATGTACTTTTATATGTATAAATGAACATATGTACACACTGACAGAGGAACTGTAGGAAGATAAATACTTATTATTATTAACTTATTATGTATATACAAAAGCACATTAAGAATTTGCAGAAATGGATCAATCAGATCAAAACCAACCTCTGCAGCTGATAGTGCTTATGCAATGTAGAGTTTGCTTCTTGTTTAGAGGAGTCTTCTGATCCATTTTGATGAATGGGTGCAACAAAGACCACATTCAGCTTGAACAGCCATAAAAATTTGGTACATATGTACCCTGAGAACTTACAGAAGACCCTAAGTTAACACCATAACAATTTCTGTCCATTTATTTTATAGGGATGTGTGTTGTGGCACTTCTAAGATGGGGGATGGTCTGAATCCCCTCCTGGTCCAGGACATGAACCTGTTGCAACAGGTGCAGAGGAGGGTCACGAAGATGATCAGAGGGCTGGAGCACTTCTGCTATGAAGACAGGCTGAGAGAGTTGGGGTCGTTCAGCCTGGAGAAGAGAAAGCTCTGGGGAGACCTTATTGGAGCCCTAAAGGGGGCCTACAGGAAAGATGGGGAGGGACTCTTCATTAGGGAGTAGAGATAGGACCAGGGCTAACTGTTTTAAACTGAAAGAGGGGAGATTTAGATTGGATATTAGGAAGAAACTCTTTACTGTGAGGGTGGTGAGGCACTAGAACAGGTTACCCAGTGAAGCTGTGGATGCCCCATCCCTGGAAGTGTCCAAGACCAGGCTGGATGGGGCTTTGAGCAACCTGGTCGAGTGGGAGGTGTCCCTGCCCGTGGCAGGGGGCTTGGAACTAGATGATCTTTAAGGTCCCTTCCAACTCAAACTATTCTATAATTTTATGATTCTATGATTCTAGCTTACAGGATTGCTGGGAACCTTCAGGGCTGTGAAACACCCCTACCATGAGCAAATGTGTCATAAAGACCCTTTTATTAGCTCCATCTTAGAACTTCTGAGTTCTGCTCTGCTTCTCCCCAGTCAGTCTCCAAGCTGTTTTGTTCTTCTGAGGTTAGGAAGTGCTTCTTAATTTTCATGCAAGATTTATGCATGAACACTTTATACTTGTTTATTCTTATGCACATATTAGCTTTCAGCTCAAATAGCTCTTCACCTTTCCCTGGCTGCTTTTATCCTGATATGCTTATTTCCCTCCCAGTCTCCGTTTTGCTAGTTTAAGAAAACCATAAGTTTGCAGTCCCTTCTAAAGATGTATCTTACCTTCCTCTAGTCATAATAAATACCACTTTTCCAAATTGACTTCGGTTTGAATGTTCTCCACCCCAGAATGTATGACGAGAATTGTGTGTAGTATTTGAAGAGTCTCATAGTATCTCCTACATTGATATAAACATTTCTTTATTTCTTTACTGGAAATGATTTCCTTGATTAGTTTCCTACCGCCAGGATTCCTTACTGGTCTTTTCAAACCAGTAATAAGGAATAAGGAATCTTTTTTTCTTTGTGTGTTCAACATATGTAGCTTCATACAGAAAATTATCTCAAATGCTTTAAATAGTTATTACTGATCTTGGTGATGGGAAAGAAGGAGAAGCTATTGTGTCTTTACTCCTGCACATGTTAAATGACTTAAAAAGTGTTTTGGGACAGTCACGACATTCAGAAACAAAGGTGTGACATGCACTGCTGATTGTAAGTATGAATAATAAGGGTATAGACTAATGACTGGTAGAAATGTGTAACTAATTGTAGTGTGTACAGAGCTAGTAATGGAATGGAGCAGAGAGCTATGACAAGATCGCACAGTTATATAAAATAACAGTTACACAATTAGAAGCTTTTAAACCCTCTCAAATCATCATGAATACAAATGCAAATGCAAATGCAAATGTAAATACAAATACAAATACATGAGGCAGGCCAGCATTTTCTGTTTAAAAGTTTTTAATCAGAAAACGAAAAAGTGCTATTAATGAAATTTTGGAGGGAACTTTGCTTCTTAATTTACTGTTTTGCAACAAAAAATGAAAACTAGGGGGAGGAGGGAAGTTTTACTGGTATTTCAACTTCTTTTCTTCACATTTTCCCTATTGGTACCTTCATCTCTCTTCCCACTTTTTTTTAAAAGACACAAAGTAGAAAAAAAGCAGAAAAAACTAAAGTGAGAAATACTTTGAAATTTTCCTCCAGCGTTTTTTTATTAGAAAATGAGCTTGTATTTTAATGAGAAATGTCGGTCTCTGCCCATCTATAAAATACACCTATATAATGAAGTAATTTATTTCTTTTTATTTTCTTGAACATCCATCTGCTTAGTTTTTCACACCTATGCATCTCTTAATTCCATAGAGTCTAGTACCATTTCCCGTTTCTCTAAAAAGAACCAACCAACCAAGGAAACAAACACACAAACAGAAAACATAAAATGTTTCTGGACTTTGAATGAGATTTTTGACCTTCAGGTTAATCTTTGATTTGTGTTACTGATGAGCCACTCAGCAGGCCAGGTCCCATTTGTGCCATGAATTGTATAAACACAAACACAAACCAACAGTTCCTGTTTGAGTAAATCAACTGTCTAACTGTAAGAAAAAAGACATAAGGTACCTGCAGACTGGGAGAAAGGAGAAGGGGAGGTGTACTGGAAGCAAAGAAAGAGTGAGGCAATTCTGGTCAGTGTGAAAGAAGAAGAGGGGTTCACCACTGAGAAGAATTTTTATAGGCAGCAAAAGGAATTAGTGAGGATGAAACTGCAGAAACGCCATCAAGGGATTTTTTAGGAAGCTCTAAACAGCAAAGATCGTCACACGACAGTGTACAAATGCATTTTCCAGAATAAGTAGGAATGCCAAGCATAGATGGGATCTGACATTTCAGCAGTAAAAAAGAAAGTCTGAGCAGATGTACACACTCCAAAGAACCTTGGGTGTGAAAATAAGTAATCTCCATTTGGTGTGATAGAAGAAGAATTAATAGAAAAATGCATATAGAGGACTGTCATTATCAAAGCAATGAACTATGAAAATTATATTTTGCTGAAGCACTTTGAATATGATGAGAACCTGAATGAAAGCTTTATTAGTGTAGCTGTACAGGAAAAGATACACCTTGTGATGGAAAGTAGAAGATGTACTGAAACTTTGCTGTAGCCTGAAACTGACACTACAAAAAGATGCTGGAGTCAATTACATCATTCAGGTTTGACTCTCACATGATTAAGGCTTTCAGTGATGAGGGACAAGGTGGTGATGTTCTGAGAACACTTGAAAAGAGGAAAGGGAAAGAACTGGTGGGCAAAAAAAATAAACTTAATTTTTGCCACTTTGAGCTTGTATTTTAAAAACTCAGTCAGGGAGACAGGTCAAGATTTTGTTCAAGCAAGAGGGCACAAATCTTTAGAGCAGATCTAGATCTACAAATGGTGATCTGCCTAAAGCTGAAAGGTGAAATAATGTTTGTGGACTGTTTGTCCAGTGGTCTGGTATAGATCAAAAGAAGAAAATCAAGTTGCGATATCTAGGGGACATCGTGAAGAAAGGGCAGAGGAGAAATAAAATAAATGTATATAAAAATCTGTTTTTCTGAAGTTAGCATAAAACCCCTCCAAATTAAATCTCTATGTGCACAGATGCCAGAACAATGGCAAAAGAGTAATCCTAAAATATCTGGATCATGCAGTTAAACAAGCCCATATATCTGGGCCTGTATAAATGATTTCATAAGACAAATGCCATTGTACTCACACATGGAAATTGATATAGTGGAAAGCAGTGTTCTGAAAATATTTTTCAAGGTACAATGGAAAATTAAATGCATACAAGGTCTTTGAGCAGAGTTGTAGCAAAAAGGACTGATGATATTTTGTAATCTGCTAGGCATATAGCACTGATAAGACCCATACTACTGGTTTTGTGCAGTTTTTGTATCTTCATTTTTTAGAAATGTTGATAGAATGAAATGGATATAACATATTCCTCCCAACTCCAAAAAGAGGACAGAAAATGACATTCCACAATGCTTTTCTTTCTTAAAAATAAATAAAATTAAAATATATTTGATTTGATATTGTTTTTGTCCCGTCTTTGACTTGAGGGTTGGATTAGATGACCTCCTCATTCCTTTCCAACCTAAACCACTCTAAGACCCTATGATTTTCAAAAAATTATAGGAGCAAACGGCATAATAGCAGCTATTTGACACATTCAAAAAAGAAATGACACATTTTTCACAAGAAATATTTATCAGGAAAAGAGATTCAAAATGCCTGAAAGGGAAGTATTGGATTCTCCTTCTCTTGATGCTTTGATTTCAAAGTGTCATGTCTTCTGGATGATGTGCTTTAGCTAAGCGCAAGTTTTGCTTTAGTCATACACAAGTGATTGGTCTCTGTACAAAGTTAAGTAGATAAAATGCAGTGTCTTGTGGTTTGGAGCGGGTCAAAGTAGGTGAAGCAGTTGTCCCTTCTGGCCTTTTGCTCTATGATCTTATCATATTAATCTTGTTTAGAGTGTATTTTTTGGTAAGTTGTTTCTTCCTTATAACGGTTTTGTTTTCTCCATCCTTATCTAAAACAATTCTCTATGAAGTGACAGATTTCCCAAGGGAAATATCACAGTCTCATGATTTTATTTGATAGCATTAAATGTGTAGGAAGACCTAGTTCCCAGAGGAATTACTCAGATGTAAGGATTAAAGATTCAATGAGGCCTTGACATGGCCTTTAATTTTGGGACCACAAGTAAGTTTAGAAGCAAGTGTGACACAGCCAATTGTATGTGAAAAAACATCTTTCTGATCTCAGATACCTTTAAAATTATTTCATAATACATACCGGAGTCACACACTAGCTATTTTTTTTTCACAGACAATTGAAGATGCAAGGAAAAGACTATAGAGGTGAGCTTTTTTCATTTTGTTTTTCTTTACATTTTGTTAGGAACAAAAAGAAGATTAAAAATAAAATACTGATGTCTCAGATGGTTAAATATTCAGGTTTAGGGTTTCAAAGCTGCCTATGGGATTAGAACTCCTGTTTCCTACTAATTTTAAAGCAAATAGTCAGCTAAGCTTCAGTTTTTAAGAAATGTTGTGTCTTAATCAGTTCATCAAAATATCACTTCTCCTGACTGGCTTTGTCAAATATATCCACTGTCTTTATTCTTTTTTCTTTTTTTTTTTTCCCCCCACATAAAGGCCTGCTAGTGTGCTAAATACCTTCATCATTGCCTTAGCCTCCTTCAGTCTAGATAATAATTAATGGACTGATAATACATTCTCATCAGTGTTTAAGTAATTTTGAAATGGTGACACTTAAAGGAATTTCATTTTGTGCAAAATAACCAGAGCCAGCGCTAGATGTTAGCAAGCTGGTCTTTAGAACCAGAAATATTAGTGAATTTTAAGTGTAAAACTATTGACTGGATGATCCTTGATCCCTGACATAAGCTGCCTTCCACAGCCCAGTCATTGCCTGCTCATCTCCCTGTGGGAACCACAGCCTTAAGAAGATTACACTACACAAATAACAATCAGCTTGGAGAGAGGACAAACCAGGAGAGAGTCCATTAAACCTTTTACATCATTACAAGCCTCATTGTTTTGCAGATGAGCAACATAAAGTAGAACATATGCATGAGGCCTCTTACTGACTCTCTGGATACCAGGGATTTCAACTATCTGAACCTAGTTGATTGTTGGTACATGAATAAATAACCTTGAGATAATCCTTTCCTTTTGCTGGAAAGGTGCCCTGCTTAAATACCAGATCATAAAAAAATGTCCAGATTTCCTTTATCATATTTTTGGTTCTCTGTTTTCTGTGTACTATCCTGTAATTGCTATGGTCACTGCTTTTTGCCATCTGCTCACATCAGAAGGTGAAACTAGCATTTTGGAGGGAATCTTATTAAGACAGGAGAGGGGAGGGAATAAAAAAATTGTAAGTAGTCTTCATGCAGTATCTGATTTAAGGCACAGGCCACCTCTGGAAAAGATATTTTTCATGGGGACCTGGAGTTCTGAAGTTATCAATTTCCATGGCTGTATGTCACAGCAAGTGGATAAAAGGTGATTTATTCAAAATTTAACTGGCTGGTTTATCTTTGTAATGTGCTCCTACAAAAGCTATTTTTCATTTTCTGTGCTGTGTGACTGTTGATTATATTCCATTTATGCATATTTAATATTAATTTTCATGTGATGTTTTTCCCCAATATTATTTTCCTCAAATGTCAAAATGCTGGCTTGTTTATTCAATTTTTGAGCTATTGGAATAATAGTAGAGAGCTCTAATTTTAGATCAGAACACCAGTACGCTGGCCTTTTAGGTGTCTCATTTAATGGTAAGTTGTATACATGCAACTAATAGCTTCCTTAGGCAATTCTTGCGTGGTACTAGAGTTCCTTCCCAAAGAGAAAAGCAAAAACAACAGAAGAATAAATATTAATCTATTTGGACCCCCAAGAATAACCTTTAAGCTCAGATTCAAATCTATGTAGATATTTTAGCAAAGGATTATATAATATTTTTCCACTCTAGGGTGAACTGAGCAACTAAAATCAGTTAGGAATCAACAGATTCTTCATGTGTTACAATGTGAAAGACATTGATGTGTATTACTTTTCATTTTTCTGATCACATAGACTTATTCATTGACTAGCCTTTTTTCACACTCTATGAGTGAATCTATTACACTAGTAAAGATCCTAATTAGTAATTTTATTCATATCTGTCATTTATATGACCCTTTTCCCTGAAGGATCTAAAAATGTTGGGTGGTTTGAATGAAGATACTCCTGATTTGAATTTCATGTTAACCAATTTAGGTTCTATTATTGCAGCTGTCTGATTTTAAAAAGACTACAAATAGTCTCTAAGAGCTGTACTGGTGACACTCGATTCAGGATGGTGCACTTTCTGTGAACTAAATGAGAGCTGAATGAGGCTCAGTGTTTGTGTATGTTTAACCAAAGGGGAAAGAAAAAGTCTCACACCGAGTATATGTATGAAATTCTTCACAGGTAGGGGAGTTTTACATACCCACTGATTATTTTACCTTACTTATTTAGCCTAAATGCCAAGAGGTAGTGGTGGGTAAAACTGGAAAGGCTGACTGATTTAGTTAAGGTTTGCTAAGAATACAGTGATGCTTAACCAAAGCAAACAGTAAAACCCCAGGACCTATGGAACTGATTTTCAAAAGAAAATAATAATAAAAAAAAGATTTCTCATGTGACTTCTCTTACTTTTCGCTTCTGCTTGGACATAATTGTTGAAAGAAGAGTATCTTTTTGCAATGGTAATAAAATCAGATGATTATTGCATGTCTTTTTTTTTTTTTTATAGTTCTATGTGAATCCAGACTGAGGAAAACTAAAGGAAAGAAATAACAGAAGCTAAAAAATTTTGTGTGAACTTAGTTGCCTTTGAAAATGAATTCTAGGGTTGATCATTTACCACAGGTCACATACCCACAACAGTGAGAGATCTGTTTTTTCATGAAGAATGCAGGCTCTGTAAAACGAAGAACTAATAGCACTTCCAGCATGAACTCATGTGTAGCTTGGATGTGTCTAGAGGAAAATATCTTAGGTAGGCAGATAGATAGATAGAAAGTAGTTGGCTCAATTTATTTCTCCTCTGACATTTCTCATAAATCCATTTAATTCCCTCCCTGTACTCTTAAAGGAAGGTAACATCCTTCCATGGTTCTAATCACAAACCCTTCTTCTCTTCTCATGGAACTATTCAATTATTTTCCATCAGTCCTTGTGGATCTATTCACTTTCTCCTACTACTTTCCTCTTGCACAATTCAGTGTGAGTGGGCAAACTGCTTATAAAAAGCCTGGGATTAGAAATGAAGGGCTGTTGCAGTTTATTGGTCAAAACCAAGCAGAATTACTCTCTGAGGAGTTGAAGGAAGCTTACTTGGAATCTGTCTGTATTTTACTTGGATCCTTTGGGTCCCATTATTCCATCACTTTCATTATCCTAAGCACCAATTCATTTCACTTACTCTCACCTTTCCCCATGGCCGTATTACTTACAATACCATGATGCAATGATTTTATTGCTTTGTTTTTCTCTATAAAACTTTATTGACATAATAAATAAAATACATTTTTCTGATGTATTTGCAACCATAACTATGCCCTTACACATACAGATATCAAATTCATGCCCTTCATACAAATATTTTATATCAAGACAAGTCCTAGAAATAAAAGAAATAACTTGAGCATATCACTAACGATTCCATAGTAAATGCCTCTCCCACTGTAAATCAATCATGTATTGGTTTAGTTAAGAATAATCACTTTTGCTACTTGAAGTATTCATATCTCATTAAGCAGTTGGTACTCTTTCTATGTTAGATACAGTAAACATGCTGAATACTTTAGACAGCAGTGGGCCTTTCCAATTGTGTTTTTAAGGCAGTAGTTATGCTCAGGTAAACTGATTTTTGTTATCTATTATCTTGAGGTTTCTAACTATACTTGCATAACACCTCAGCATTACACACTACCTGTATAAGGGGCTTCCACCTGGCCTCTCAAGTGCTTGTTTTACATTCTTAATTTTTCATAAGAGAGGGCCTGTATTTACTATCTAAATGTCCATTGTTACTCCCATATAGGTTAAGGAATGGTAACGCATGCACACATTACAAATGTAAGTTAATCAGAGTGTTTTGAGGGAATTGGAGGGGTTTAGAGTAGAAGTTTGCTGGATGCTGATAGTTGGTGAGAGACCAGAGAGACCAGTCTCACTCTGCTCTTGGTGTGTGCATATTTGCAAGTCTCTTCTTTATGCACTTAATGTTTGGTGATTTTTGGCTCTTTCGGTGCATTTATTACAGGTGGACAATTTTATAAATGGCCTTTTACATTTTGGGTTATTTTTTAGATTTCTTACATGCCTAATATAATAAAAGATGTAATCTCCTTTTAGGGCCAGGATAAAAGACGTGTTTGTTCTTACAGAAATGAATGTGCAGAAAGCTGGGTTTAGTTCCTCCATCAGGGAGGCAGCAGCTCCCCTGTTCACTAGATGGTCTCTGAATATCTTGACATGATTCAAAGCACGCTCTTGCTTATATTGTGTCTTGCATGTACAGTTTGGTCCTCTCAGAAGTGAATGAATGTATGTTTGTATGATTAATAGTTTGTGGAAAAAATAAAAATTAGAAACAAAATACACAAACTATATATTTTTGCTTTCTCAAAAACTTGAGTCTACCTTACTGATTTTTGTTAATAAATTTAAGATCTTTGTGTCTTCCTTCTAATATGAAATGGGGATAAATATGGGGATATTTCTCTTCCCACACAGGGCTAAGTTCAAAACCTACAATCAAGTTTATGCTGACAAGTACCATCCAAAGACTTCATGCAAATCAAATTCACACTGATTTTTAGAATTGAGTAACATGATGAAGGAAATGAAAAATATGTGAAAATGTGAGAAGAAATACAGAGTTCATCGGAGGTGGGAGTTCTCTGCCTACCTACGCAGTAGCCAAAAACATATCTGTTCCTTTTTTGTTACAATATATTCTACTGACTTCTCTGTGTTTTAGAAGTTAAAAATTCCTCAAGTGGTTTAAACTACTACTTGTCCAGGCAGCAAACTCATCTGTGGACTATCATTGATGTACAAGCATGTATCATCAAAAATAGGTTGCCCTATGCTGAAACTGAAGAGGGAAACAGATGGCATGTAAAACCAGAGCTGTGTAAATTTTCCATCATGTGACAGATTTTGAAGGTTGTTTTATTTTTTTCTATATTAGTTTGGGGTATAAAGTAAAAAACTAGGAATATATATTAAAAAAAAAGGAAAATATAGAGAAAAAATAAGTGAGATAAAATTTTGATTTCTTAGCACTGAAGCATTTGATTTCAAAGATTATCTTTTATTTTTAAAGGTTTTGTAATGAGTTAAACACAAAATTTCCAAATGAAAATCCATTTTGTATCAAAATTCAAAGGTTTTTGTTTTTAAAATGTCAAAACAATTTTTTTATATTGGAAACCCTTTTTTCTGATCTGGTTTTTTTATTTTCAAAAGTTGTTAAAACTGAACATTTACCTGATACAGCCTTGGTTTTGTCAAATAAATACTTTGTATGAGCAAAATATGTTTTAGAAAAAATGTTTTCACAACCAACTTATCCACAGTATGAACAAAACATTTTTACAAAACCATCCATAATTTTATTGTATATGTGACCTTTTGATTTAACAACTATCTAAGCTCGCTTCCTTGTGAAAGTTTTGAAGATGTAATTTCTAATGCTTTCTTCAGGCTTACATTTTCTTTCAGGCCCAGTGAATGCATTCAGCTGAACACTAAAAGTTCACAACTCTCATCTCATTAATGCTTATTTGTGGCTGTTGCTCTGTAATTATGCCCATGTCTTTCTATGACATAATGTAGCTTTAAAGACATAATCTTTTCTGATAAAAAGAGCTTACCTCCATAAATCTTGTAAAACCTGAAGGAAATTTCCTTTGCCTAGAAAAAACATTGGACAAATCAGATAAACCAAGCATTTTGGTAAACCCAAATACTTAGTTGTGTTCTTGTTATGTCTCAATGACTGACTATCAGTATTCTTTACCATGCTCCTTTTGTGGACAATGGCAAGACGTTAATAGGTACCAGTTTTAACACCAAATCTAGACATATCTGAAGTGTATTCAGACATGATTTTGAATTATATACCAAAGACCATTACCTTCTGAACTTCTGACTTTTTGAACCCATATGTTGCCCTAAAATTGAATTTTATTTCTTTAGTACATCCTATGTTTGTGTGAGCATTATAAAAATGCTAGAACAAGTACAATATTCAAAGTCCTACTTCCCCTTCAAAGTGTATGAATTCATTTGTTAAAAACTTACTTTGAAATGCTATGCCAAAGCAAGAAAGAATCAAACCTGAGTCCACTTTTCCATAATTCACATTCTTCCTTTAACTTGAAGTTTTAAAATATCCATTACAGTACCAGTATTATGATTTAGTACTTGCAGTATTATTGACTTTTCCAACAGCGACAACAAAACACAGCAAATCATCCTAATGACATTCTGGAGAAACCAATTAGGAAATTAGGACAGAACGTTAATCTACTGTAACACTGAAGCAGGACACACTTATCAATCCTTATCAGCTTGGGCTCTGTCTAACAACAGGAGCAAATATTTATCTAGATCACACTGGGTAGTATTTCCAAATAGGACATCAACATATCTAACTCACTATTCTCACAATTGATTTATAGTAATCTGGGGTATAGGGTTTGGGGTTTTTTTTGTTTTGGTTTGGGTTTTTTTTGGCAATTTCAGTGTCTTGTTCTCTTTCCGATGACTATAAAGAATGGCTATGTTAGAGTTGACTGTACTAAGCTACTTGAAAAAAACCGTCCCGAAGTAAAAACTCCATTTCTAACCACAAAACCCCCAACAGAAAATGTATGTGAAGTGCTGTGTACTGTGTTGATAACCAACAAAGAGGAAACCTACAAATACACTACTTCTGAGCTTGGGATGCGAACCAAGAAAATGAAGGTAAGGGGTGGTCAAAAAGCGCACAAATATACATATCAATAACAGCATCCAGTGATTTTAGCATTAGATTTATGAAAATAGGATCAGATCTGTTTATACTACGGGTCGATTCCTTCACCTTGTAAGAATTAGTTTAAGGGCTAATGCCACTGATTTTTTCTTTTTTTTTTTNCCTTTTTTTTTTTTTTTTTTTTTTTTTTTTTTTTTAAAAAGTACAATAAATCCCTTAGGGTTTACTTTACATCTATACAAAATGCTGGAGAGTAGAGGGAACTGGTATAAAAAGAAGCAAAATGAACCCTACGAACAAGCAGGTTTTCACTTAAACATCTCAGATTATATAGATTATGCTTTTATATCCATTAATTTTCTACAGACTAAAATAAAACTGTATAGATTTCACAGATTTCCAACAGTGTGTACAAAAAGTCTCTTTTAGAGAGCTAGACCAGGAAGAAAATGTGCTAGAATTATTCTTATACATTTGTATGAACTACTTAATAGAGATTTATTGCTGTTTAATGGATAAGCATGGGAGGAATGGATGAAGACTTGACCCAACCATCTTCCCATATGCTCATATGGTGTAGGAGGGATGTAGGCTCCTAGTGATCCAGGCTAGTGACAAATTTGTAGGCTTTTTTAGCATGCAGGAATAGTGGCACTAAAAACTTCACCCTGCAGCCATTATTTTCAACTACCTTCAGTAATCTAAAATAAAAATGCAGTCTAAACCGGTCATCTAGATTCCCTCTGTTACTAGTATGAGTAATGGATATCCCTTACTTAGATGAAAAGCAGTTAATGAATATCCAAATTGGTTTAAACATTAATAGATGAAATAGTAGCTGCAGTATAGGTGTGATATCAGTTTGTATATTGACAGTTACATGTGAAAAATTATTCTGAAAGCCCAAGTATATGCTCAGAAAGTCATAAGACATTGCATACATGGTCACACTGCCTGGAGTGTCTGATCTGGCTAATTAAAACCTAACATGACTTTTTCTCTTTGAGAACCAGTGACTCTAGTATTAGGTTCAGAAGACAGTCTTAAAGGCATAAATCTTTCCAACACTTATTTGTGATTTTGTCCTGCCTAGAGCTCCATCAAGGGTCACTTTTAAAGAAACAGTGGCTAAACGTTTCAGCGGCAGAACGGACAACTATTGTTATAAGCTTCTTTTTCCCTCTTCTTTAGTGGAGAGCTCCAGGAAAAAGGGAAAAAATTGTGGGGTTCTTCGTTTGTTTGTTTGACTGTTTTTGTGAATGATAAAACATTAGGATTAGAGCTGCTTGCCAGTGGTTGATTCAAACCCTTTCTCTTCATGCAATATGTATCTAGTTACAACATTAGCTATCTAAATTAGTTTTAAAATAAACTTATGTTGGTTTAAATGTCTAAATGATTCATAGACATTTAGACCACTGGGGGGAGGAAAAGAAAAGGAAAAAAAGGAAAAAAAATAAAAGAAAGGACTTAGACAATGAAAAGTTCAAAACTGAAATGACTGACCTTTAGTTACCTTGCCGAATAAGAGTCAGAGCTCTAAGCTAGATGCCTGTGCTGGGTGTACAGAGAACTCTAAGTATTAATTACAGGATACATAAAAGCAAATGCTATGAAAAAAAAACTGAACTAACTACTAGGAAATATTAATAATCTAAGCCTATTTTAACATTCACCCACTGAAGGTTATGTGTGTTAGCATAGCATGTCAACCAACATCAATCTTGGTTCTATCCGTATTTCAGCTTAGTGAAAGCCAGATGTCTGAATCTGAACAGTTCTGAATCCAGTCAGGTGAAGTTTGCCACGACATGACTTCGCTGGGCTTCTGGACAGCCCAGAAAAACAGTGAAGGCACCTGTGTATTCAACCTCAGCATCCAAAACATCTCTTGAACGACAAAGCTCAAATCAAAAAGGGTTTTGATATTTACAGTCAAATACATCTCGTCTGACTTCAGACTCTCGTAACTGAGATGTTTACGTCTGATTTAGTTGTCTTTGAATCCTCTTATAATCAATGAGTGGAAATAGGTAGTTTAAAGGTGCAATTCACCTGGCCTGTTTTAGGTGTCTACTTTAGAAAGGGAGGAACTGTATCTTAGAATGACTGTGCTTACAAACGCTCCACTTTATTTCCACCTGACATTGAAGATACCAAAATTCATTGGCTTCTGTGTATTATTTTTGTTTGTTTCTTTCTTTATTGTTTTATACAGAAGTTCTCCAAAGGCCTAAAATTCTACCTCTATTCATGTTATGCAGAACTTCAGCCTGGACAAGCCTAGACGGCACCAAACCTATTACAGATTTAGTCATAAGGATTCAACAATGTGCCCTGTGGAGTTTTGGGGGTTGTGTATTCTGAGAGGCACATAAATGTTTAAGCTTCTTGCAAAATAAACCAATCAAATTTCTAAAGAAATGGGGATGGAGTGAGAAATGTTTTCAGTATCATATTTTTGGGGCTGGGCTTTTGAATTTTGTCTGAAACCTGCCTTGGGCAGCACAGACCTTGTGGACCATCGACCTCTTAGATGACCGGATGGAGGAAAGCACAAAAGTTGACACAAAGTGTTTATATAATGTTTTTATTTATTTTCCTGTTAGTACAAACAAAATCATACCAAGGTTTATATGCATATTTTGCATTGGTGATTTGTCTTACCTATCAACTTCCTTTTTTATTGTGTGATGCAATGCTACAGTGAATTCAGAGGGAAGAGGATTTTTTTTCTGAGTTATATGGATGAATACACTTTTGAGGGGAAAAAAAACCCTAAAACTGACAAAAAACCCCAAGGAATTAGCAGCACATTCAAAACCAAGAAATGGGCATAGTTTATACATCGAGTTGTTACACTGAATGCTTGCAATCACAGTTAGGTTATTCCTGTGAAATCATACACAAGTAATTTTAGATTCATTCCCAGTGTATTAAGACATAGAGCTTTAAAACAATGAGAAAAAATAATACACACAAAAAAAATAAGTAAGATAGAAAGATTTTTGACTTAATTTTTGCTCTAGAGACATCACTACTATGCAAGCTTTCTATTTTAAATATAACCAGCTTTTCCTGCGCTCCTTGATTCTGAATCAATGAGGAAAACCTGACTCAATGAAAAGGAGAAAGAGAAAGCCCAGAAGAGTAAGAAGCAAATTGCCATACAAGAAAAAGAGAAGCCTAAGCTAGACAAAAATGTTGAGAAAGTCTGTCCACAAACACATAAATACACACACACATTAATAATTACAACCAGGATTTAATATAGCCATTATCCTAAATTTTGGCCTGCACTGAAATACCCTGTTGATTCCCAAAATAGTCAGAAGCCTGCCCTTCTTCAACCCATCTATCATCTGACAAGCTCCATAGTCCCTGGTCCCTGTCTTCTTGGGAGATCATTTTCACTAAAGAAAGCTCAGCCTTGATGAAGAAAATTTCCAAATCCCCGACATTTGGTTGTAGGTTCTGAGAACTGTAACTAAATAACAACATAAAATAGGAACTGGGAGGAATAAAATAGACACTGAACTTTTGTGGACTTCAAATAATTTGATTTTAATTTAGCAGGAAGTTTTAAGCCAGTTTTTCTTTTATCTTGATTTGCACACCTCGCAAGTTGAAAACTAATTCAACAAAATTTTACCTCTCTTGTGCTATAGGGACTATTGTAAAATCCAACATATCAAAGACTCTGTCACTCAGCATGCACTATAACATATGCTTTCTGCAAGTAGTGCCTAGAACCAAAACATACTCAGAGTACGTATCTCTTGCCCACAGATTTTTACTGCAATGAAATCTAGAGTTAAAGAAAAGAAGGAGGTAGAACATAACATTTTGGCCATAAACATGTGCTAACACTCTGCTTCAGATGTGTCAGATTTTCCTGTACCCATGAGAGGAGCTGACAAGCAGAAAGATTGTCCTCCTAGATCCCTGATGAAGATGCAGTAAGATAGACAAAATGTGATACCAGCAAGTTCATAAGAAATGTCAAGTGCTTAGTGAAGAGAAATGGAAAATATCAAATGGTCCTCCTAAATAGAGTTCTGAAATATCTAAGATGATGACTCGCCAAAAATGTAACATAAAACAATCTGTAGTTAAAAAAATGTTAACATAAATGAATCAAAAATCCATTGAGCCATAATATTTTTTCATGGTAACTATATCTTTATACTGGATGTATTTTAACTATCTGAAGATACAATATCTTTTTCTAATTGTGGGCCATGTAATGTACTTTACTATTAACTTCCTACAAGCCTTTAAATAGTGAGTCTGACATTCGTTATGGGAGCAATAAGTGTTCTGAAGCTGAAGAGACTTTTACACAGTCATGTCCACCCCTGATCCTAAAAGGAACAGTGACAAGCATGCTGGTTGTAGTAGATGGCAGAAAAATATTAACTGAGTATTGTGAAAATCTTGGTCATAGAAATGAGTTTTAAGAATACTTGAGGAGGATTATGACTATAACATGAAATTCTGGGGAATTTTTTGTAGGGTTCACTTCAGAAGACAGGGATCTGATGCTGAGAATATTCTGGCAATAAATTTCTTATGGGCCCCTTCTTGAGATATTAGAATTCCTCTTGGTAAAGCAAAGCAGGACAGGCAGTCACTAAAGCATCTGACTTCCAACCAGATCCTAATCTGAGACATTTTGGGCAGCCAGAAAACTAGGGTAAAATATAAGTACTGTCATAAGGACACCTTATTCCGGAAAAAGGAAGACCCATTTTGCCCTAGTTTGTGCTGCTGGATAATATTGCAATGCCAGTCCCTTTTTAGTAATTGCAGAGGAATAGATTATATTGAGAATTTCATTCCAAATTAAACAAGAATGACCTTCAGGAACACTAGACTACAAAAGCTGTTTTTGTTAGTATGCTGAGTTCTCTAAAATAGCTTTGCTATTCCTGATTTGCTCACTCTTTGAATAAAGAAAAAAAAACATATTGTATGACTATGTTGTCTCATGTCTTCTTATAATAAAGAAGATACCAGCAAACTTCTGTCACTCAAATATGCTTGTTACATACAGCTGAATTTAAATTCTCATGTCCAGAAATGAACTTGTGTGCTGTGTCACTTCCCCACTGAGCAACCTCCTTGGTTTTAATTTGGATCTTCAGTTTGCAGTCTTATATATGGTACATTCCTTACTCTTAGAGAAGGATTCTTGGAGGGCTGTTTCATTTACAGAATTTATTTAGGAGATATCTACCTCCCACCATTCCACTAATACCATCATCTGCTTTAAAAAAGGCGAAATAATTTTCAAAGGTGTTAGGAGCTATATTTTTAGTGACAGCTTATGTCTTCTTGGCACATTCCCTGTACAGCAATTTTGGCAGACCTTGTGTTACAGAATCTCCTGGTCTGTCATGTATTAAAACTGTTCTCTGGGTATCCAAGCACTTAAAATACTTGTGAGTGTTGGGCTTGCAAGTGGATGGATATTTCTTTCATTTAGATTTAAATGCCAAGAGAAGCTAAAACATCTAAAGGTATTCACTCAGTCAGATACATGCGGTACTTGAAGACATATATTGGACAAACTAAACAGCTTGCTGTTTCTGATTTCAGAGTGTGGCAAATATCTGAAAGGTATATTTAAATGAAAGTAATAAAACCTAAGATCTATACAGTTTTGATAACAATGATAAATGCCATGATATTTAAACAGATAGCCAGCTGAATCATCAAAAGTGAAAGCTTATCTCACAATCGCATTCAGCTAATAAAATTCCAACCATTTTTGATTTAAATGCTTTGGATTATGTGATAACCTTACCTACATCGCTTAAATTGTTATAAAGAAGAATAATAACTACTAGCAATAGGTCAGGCATAATTCATTTAGAGCAGCACACACAGAAAAAGGAAAGATGGTCCAGTGATAAGAATGACAGTTTAGAGCCTGGAAAACCTGAGATGTTTTAACATTGACATAAAGTCCTTGCGCTGCAACACTTTGTGAGGATAAATACACTGGAGTTGTTAAAGCATCTGTCCTCTAGAGTAATGAGAGCTGTGCAGGTAACACAGACTAATAGGCACTACACTTCAGTGTTTGTTTTGTGGCATCCTAATGATTCCAACATAAAGGGAATAGACTCAAGGAGACCTGAGCTGAGATCTGCTGGTCAGGTAGGCAGCTTTGACAAAATCACTTATTTTCCCTCATTTCTCCCTATATAACCATAGTAAATAATTCCACTTTTCTTTGTAAACCATCTTGCAATTGTCTTGCGGAATTTATCTAAGGCTGTTGTTGCTGATAATAGAATTGCACTTATTTAATTTTTGAAAGAAAGGTGTATTGAAGGTGTAAAAAATTCTTGTTGTGAGCCTATACCTACGTTTAGAAGAAGGAAACACTTTGATTAAGCCATATATTCTGGGGTTTTTTTCCAAATCTTAATATATTTTTACAGAATTAATGGAAAAATATGGGAGCCCTCCAGTGGTGAAAATAATGTATCTGGATTTCATTATGTAGCTACTTTCCTGGTGAATGTTGCCTGTTTGCAACACAGTTGCCATAGTTTTCCAACACATATAGATGCTGATCCCATTTTGATTAACAGAACTTGATATCATCCAACATTTGCCTGGACTTGCATATGAATGTATTCCCAGGTGACATCTGTATAAGCCAAGAAAGCCAAAATTATCTCACAGTTACTTAATTTTCTATATAGGAAAACCCCCAGGGGCTCTTTGTTTGTTTTCTTCCCACTAGAAACCACATGGGTTAATCGTGTTCTCCCCTTCCACAGGCTTCTCACCTTTAAGGGTGTGTGGTTGAAAAAGGACTTACAATTGCAGTAATAGAGATGTTTGGCGGGGCTGATCCTCCCATTCTTTGGCTTCCTGGATTATCATGTTAATCCAGTCACCATTTACCTCCAGAACTGCACTTGCCCATGTAAAGCTGCAGGACATCCTTCTGGAAAGGCTCTGGAAGCTTAGCCTGTCACTGCCTTGAAATTGTGGCCTGGGAGCACAGTACTGCTTCAGCAAATGAACTCACAATTTGGACTGCTATGCTTAATTTGCCCTAAAAAGGTGGGGTTATTATTTCCATGGAAAAGCTTTTCTGTTGCATTCCAGGAAGAAAATGGAGATCATAATCTGCTTTCCAAGGAAATGTAACTTTAATTTGCTCCACTTATGCCCAGGCAGTCCACTGGGGCTACATTCCTTCCCTAAACATGCTAATCTCTTAACAGTACAGGTAAATCCTTAATATGGAGCTCCTGTGCCTTTAGTTCAAGTTTATAAGACTTTTAGACAGTTTGAAGTTAAACAGGCCAGCACAACTGTCGGATGGCTTCTCCTACTGGAGTTACGAATGTGGAGTTAAAAGCAGCTTCCTTGTGAATGAGGCACATATAAAATATGAATGTCTGAAAACGAGCGGACTTTTCAGAGCGCCTTTCTGTAGCACTGGAAACAAAGGATTGGATGTTTGTCTTCTTTTAATGAGGCTAGCTTTTGTTGGAAATGCATGTTGATAAAGTGCATGGAGTTACTAAGAACTTATTTGAAGACCTTGGCATCTGAGGTATGCATAAGCAGCCCACAGCAAAAGCTATACAGCCAGAAACCCACTGTAGTACCATTGTTTGTAATACAGTTGTCACGGATAGATTCAGCAAAAGCATAGAAGAGCTCATCTTACTGATCCAGATGTGGGCTTGCACATGCACACACATTGGTTTGCATCATGTTTAGCCAGAGGAATACTCCTGGGTACAGACAGAGGAGGAGGAGGAAGTGTGTTTCCTTCTGATTTTGTTTGTTTTCTTCCCTGTTCTATTTCATTTCAGATCTAAAGGCAGGCCACTGAAGGATACAGAAGAGCAGAAATAAGATTGTTAAGAGGCTGAATCTACTTTACATCGTTTGCCTTTGGATTTCAATGGTTTTGACCATATTTTATACAGCAGCTGCAGTGTCCAGGCCTCCCATTGTCATGGAAAAATAAAGGCCTCATTTCACTGTGTGTTTGTTAGTCTAAGACATCTGCTGCTTGTGTCAGCTACTAACTCCAGACACCACTGAGTGTCACCTGTCCCTTGCCAGGCTGTGTGTGGAGGCAGCGGGTTAGAGCTATACACCGCCATCCAACAAAAGAGAAAAGGGGCAAAGAAATTATTTGTGTGCAGCGGGGACTAAGCGACAGGAGAAGAGATACTTTCAGCTGTGGCTGAGAGGTTATGTGATTAACATGTGACGGCTGCTGGTCCCTTAACCACTGGATGGATAAGGATGACTGACTGTCAGGGAGGCTCTGAACTGTGTAATCTGACAAAAACAGCTCTGAGAGGATGCTGATTTTAGTTACTGGGCCTGCAATCCACACAGTTCACTTATCATCAGGAGATATCCAAAATATGCAATGGATCAAGCAGCAGCAACCTCAGGGTGTGTGTGGCACTTCTTGTCACCATGCCCACCTGGATCAGCTCCCTGGCTGGGTCAGGGCCACCTCCGCACCCTCTCTGCACTGACACTTTCCTTTGCTGGCACCCTGGTTTCCCTCTTGGGGCCCAAGAGCTCCCATGCCACTGCCCTTTGCCATCCAAAAGGCCCCATGGAGCACCCGCAGCCTCCAGGCTGCAGCTGCCCAAACCACGAGCCAGCAACTAAGAGTGATACAGCTGCGATCTAATAGTCCAAGAGATTATTTTTTTTATGTATTTTTTTTAGGGAGGAGGGAGGCAGGGATGGGAAGAATAAGAATAACAAATGAAAATTTGTGGATGATAAGTAGTTTTGAGACCTGACATGTTTATTCTGTAATTCTGTGATTCTACGATTTGTCTGTAATAGTTAAAAAAAAAAAAAGAACAAGAAAAAAAAGAAAAAAGGTACAATTGTGCTTGTATGATAATAAAGGAATTTTGCATTTTGACATGCAAAGAGATTTTGTTAAGCTTGTAGCTGTCAGCTGATCAAAATAAAAATTGAATGGACTGATTTTGATGAATGTTTACTTAAAATTTACAGAGAGTTTCTTGCTTTTAGCATGAAAGAAAATTTTTCTTTGCTTTGGCTGAGTGTTGGACTTGTCACACAACTTTAACTATCTAGAAGTTAAACTTCTCAGCTAGTCATCTCATGAAAGTCAATGGAGGAATACAAGAAGTGAAACATTCTCAGGTAGTACGTCTTCAACATCCACATTTGTATGAAATAAAGTGCCATCAGTGGAGTATCTGTCCCTTTCTACTCTTTGTATGCGGAGCCCAGATGACTAGGTTAGACTTTGCCTAATGTTCAGATGGCAGATTAGATGATAAGATAAATCCTATCTGACCTTCAAGGTCATAAATTCTATATTTTCACTAGGATTTTTTTCCGTAGTTAATCCTACATACAATTTAGCTTGGGCATGCATTTCACCAAAATGTGATGCCTGTCTCTTATTGCCATTTATTGCATTTGTTTTTCAAATACTGATTTATTTTTGCCTGAAATCATTCAGTGTCTTCATAGCAGAATCATGTAATACCTTGAGACATTTAAACATGATAGGTACTCTAGAAGGACTGTTTGCTTTCATTCTGCAGCTGTAATTTTACTGTTTTATATCTAAGGACCAAGATTACCAGGACCCTGTAGTATAAGAAAAAAATCTCTAATAGTATTTTTACTGTTCTATTGAGTCTTAACTCTTTCCATGAGTTAAGCACACTGACTGAATATGGTCTTCACTTACTTTTTATTTCAATGACGTATATTGATTTTCCTTCCTATATACATGAACATGCCTAAGGAGCAAATGTAGTTCAATAGATTTTACAGCTCTGAAAGAAAACAAAGTCACATAGCAATCATAATGTCCTTAAACATGAGAGTATACTCTGTAAGCAACCTTCTTCTCCAGTGGCTCAATCCCAACATTAAAATAAAATATTCCTCAGTAAACACACAGAAATTGTATTTTCTTGAGACTCTGGGAATAATAGGATTAACACCATTCCAATGCATTTTCACAAAGTAATGGGAAGTAAAGAGCAGAAAAAGAAAATGTATGGCATTGAATATAGTTCTAAAACCTAAAAATATGAAAACAAATGGGAAAGAGAAAGTTTAATCTGTCCTTTATTCAAAATTTTTTCAGAATCTGCTGAGACCAGAAAGACATTTGGACCCCAACTGTTTTTTTACTTCCATCTTCAGGAAAGAAAAAAGAAAAAAACAACAGTTTTTACCTGTCTTTCTTTATGTTCTATCTTTCATCCACAACCAGAAATATTTGTTAACTTCAGTGGGAGTTTTGGCATATTGCAAAATTTGTGTATGATATTTTAAAGATTGTTAGGGACTTTTGACAAACAAACAAACAAGCAAACAAAAAACCTGGTTCAGAGACAAATTGTGAACCTTAAAAAAAGACTTATGACTACTCTCTGATTTGAACAATATTTGTCTCAGACCAGAATCAGGTTTAATTCAGAGAGTGCGCATAACACCCCATTAGTTTTAACATGTTTCACTGCAATGGACTCACTTGCTTATATTTTCACTTTAAAGCAAAAGTCAATCTATATGCATTCCAATTTAAGACACTTGGATGTTCGATATAATTGCACAGTTTGCTAACAAGACATTTTAAAGAACTGTTTGGGAAATTTAAATGCAAGTAATCTGAGGCCTTTAGGTAATATGACTTCATTTTAGTTCTCTAGAATAAAGCTAATCTCCATCCTCTAGTACTGAGAAGCAGTTTTTGATCCTTGAAAATGAGTACTTCGACTTCATTGAAATGTCTATGTGGTGAATTATTTCTGCTTAGTTTTGGTTTACCATAAGAGCTGAAAATAAATAAAAAGTCCATAGCAAGTCACTACAGAGTGGTTTATTGTTCAACATAGCAGAGCTGTAATTTAACATGGGCTAGTAAGCTTATTTGCATAATATAAATTTTATCCTGATTTTATAATGAATTGGCTGTGTGAGTGCATTGACCCACAATCGGCTACAATACTAGAGTTCAGGAAAAGTGGTGATATACTACATTTCCTTGTAGCTGCTCAGTGGAATTGCAAATATAACAGCCAAGAGCATGCCTTTCTGAAAGCGTCTAGGAACACCATCACTAGTGCAAATGATCCTTTAAGGACATTATTTTTTTGCTGATACTTTATTGTTGTCTTTCTGTTTGGGTTTTTATTTTATTTTATTTTATTTTCTATATATTTTTTTACATAGCAAAATAAATAGGGCAAGTACATGAATATTATATGAGGGTGATGAGGTATGTGTGCCAAAGCTAATATAATTTTATTACATACATATCCAGTATTAATACTCTGCATATATTAATAGGCATATTTCAATTCTTCTTCATTATATATAAACAAGTGAATGTGTGTTTGGACCTCTATAACACAACAGAAAACAAAATAAAGTTACCATAGCCTGTTCGAAACAAGCCTTTAACTCTCTGACAACAGTTCCTGACATTTATAGCACAGCTCCTGAGGGCCTTAATGACCATCATGTCAGGCTGAATCTACTATTAATATACCTCAATAGTAAGGAATAAGTATTATGGTTTTTATCCTGAGCGTGAAAGGTCCATATTTCATAAAGATCTTGAGTCTAGCTGAGTTATTAAAAGGTTTCCCATAAGGAAAGAAACAGTCGTTCTTTTTTTCTTTTTCCTTTTTTTTTTTCTCAACGGGTTCTGCCTGCTGAAACTTTCTTTTCTTAAAAGAAAGAAAAAAAATGCCATCTGCATTTAAATTAAAATACAGAAACATATACCGCTAGCAAAGACTATCTGTTGTTTTACAGTGTTGTGTAGATGCCAGAGATTAGACCTGAGAGTCATCTTCATGAGGAACCTCCAATATATTTAGCAGGACTTCCATATTTTCCTAATGGTACTAGGCAAGATTTTTTTATTTTTTTTTTATTCAAGACCCACTTCTAGGGAGATCAAGACACAGAAAACCACTTATACTGCAAGCAAGAGTCAGAGAGAAAGGTTTCCAGAAGAGAATCGTTCTTGGACATTCAGTTTGGTGGCTCCAAACCTGAAATCATGGAACAATTTTGGTTGGAAGTGCTCCTGCATCTCATCTGCTCTGCCGCCTCCGCTCAAAACAGGGTCAGCTTGCTCAGGACCTTGTCCTCTCAAACTTTGGGAATCTGTTTCCAAGAAGCTAGATCATCAGGCAATGAGCACTAAACTTCTTTGACACTCAGCCCTGATACAGAACTGACCAATCACCCAAAACAGATGCATCCCAAACTATTTGTTCCTTTTACAGTTCTTGTCCAGTATGGGTTTCTCCTGTGCACAGTATAGGATTAATACGATCTACGACACCTTTTGCTATCTCTTTAATCAATGAATTGAAATTCAGCGTTTCTTGAGCATGATTATTCTGAGTGTATAGTAGATTTCTAATACAGGCCAGATGAATAGTGCCCCGGGGTGTCTTTTTCTGCTGAATCCATTGCCAATAGAGGGATCCTGAGGAGATTAGCTCAGATGTAGACATGAACAAAGTACACATCTGAAATTAGGTGAGATAAATCCTATCTATGGACTTTTCTTGAAGTGGTAGCAAAAGAATTACCTGTCAAATTCAGGCTTATGGGTTATGGTGGATGGATTGTATGTTACAGTTTATAGTTGAACTCAATGTCCTTCAAAAAGAGTGCTTTAGTTTTTCCTGAATTGACATTATATCAGTAAATCCTTTTTTTTTCATTTCTGTGTATAATTTTTCAAGAAATAAGTGCTTCTATTAGTTCATTTTTCTACAAGGAATAACTGAAGAGACATACAGCGTTTGACTGGAATTATTTTCACAATATTGAGTATGTAATATGTCAGTAATTCACGGTCTGTTGATAGAACGAATTTAAACAAATGAATTTGGCTCTTGTAACTTTTCCTGTTTCTGTTGCAGACTGCATAAATGACAACTGAAATAGATGAGAAAATAATCTTTTGAGCAGTGCATGCTAGTGAGGAAATATAAGCATTTTGTGTACAGAATAATGAATGTGATAGTGTTTTAAAAGAAGGAGACAAGCTGGTATTGGTAAGTTTATATATATATATATTTTTTTTTTCCCCATGACAAAACCAGAGGTTTAGGTAAGTTAAGGTCTGAGTGAAGAATGGTGTACGTGCTCTCTTCAAATGCATAAATACCCACAAATTTGGCTAAATTAGAGCAGTGGAGTTCCTGTGTGTGGCTTTTAACAGTAAATGAAATAAAGGATGCTATGAGTTAGTGAAAGGAAATGGAGAACCTGAGGGGACTGTTTATTTCAGAGGAACAGGAGATCATGAAATTTTTAGTGCACAATGGCAGCTGGTGCTACTTAGTGTAGCACATGTAGTGTCTCCATGGTGCTTCCAGGAAAAGCTGTACAGTTTGCATCATCATGGGGCTACTACAGTCCCTGAGAAACTCTTCTTCATTCCTTAAAAACATTCCCCCCTTTATGACAGACTGCACCATTAGCTGTTTCGGTATGTACTCCAGGACATAGACTAGGATCTGTGAAGCTTACTGGGCAGAAGTTAAAGTTTATCTGAAAAGCTCTATGAATCAAATGAGGCTTTTAACATTTTACTTCTATAGCTGTGTGATTTCCACAGAGATTACCATGTGCCATTTACCTAGGAGGAAAAATAATGTATTTACAGTACATTTTTAGTTCTATAAATTGCCTTTTCTTCCAAACTTAGATATTATGAAAGTTAAGGACCTACTTTTCCCATCAAATGCATTTAGAGTTGTGGTAAATCTGTCAATCAGCCTTCCTGATTTTAACTGATTGCTTCTCAGAAATTACTTCTGGTGATTTGGCGGACTACCAGAAACATACTCAACCACATCTTCAGTTTGAATTAAATTGAAGTGTGTTTCTTTGTTTTGGTTTGGTTTTGTGTGTTGTACTTACTATCTCGTGCTACCCTTCTGATACACAGAGCAACTCTTGTACCGACCTCAGAAAGCAGAACCTAACTTTAAGTGGTTTATGTTGTTGTTAGTATTTGGCAGTTCAGGTACTATAACATGTCAAAAACTGATTCATTTTGTTGGTACAGGAAGAACTGAAGTAAGTAGTGAATCTCTCGGTATCTTCACATCTCTATTTCCTTCATAGTTAAAGGCAATGATTGGTGACAGTTTTGTCAGCTCATCACATCATTGGAGATTCCTCATGGCTGTCTGACAGTAAATTTTCCCTTCCATTTGTTAGAAGATATCAGCCAGCAGAAGCCTGAAGAGAGCTAATTTTCTTATGTAAGTTTGCAGTTAAAAAATGTGTAAATGGAAACAGCCTTGCATGTTCTTTTATTTTTTTAATAGCATAATACATTTTTAAACTGTTGACTACCTAACAATAATGAAATCAAATTTTTGTACTAGAATCTGAATGTAGAAGTGCAACTACTCTTTGAACACAAAATTCCTATCGCAGTGCTTTAAAATCTTCACAGACAGAGCTGAAAATATTTCATTTTAACTTCCACACTCTCTCATGCAGTGATGTTTTCCTTGTGCCTTATGGGCAGGTCATTCTACATATTTCCCACAGAATTCCCACAGAGGACCTTTGACACGTTCATGAAGTTACAAAAACATTTGGATGAGCCAGTCTACAAAAAAGGATAAACATGGTAAAACCTTACTGAGTAAAATAATACAAAGGAGCCAAGAAAGGAAAGTTGATTACCTTTGTAAGAATGTCTTTTCAGTTTCCCCATTGTAGGCCTTTCTACAGCGCCCTGATGCTCATAAATGACATCTTTGAATAGCTTTTTCAAAAGTAAAAGTTGGTATGTTAATGTATTACACATGAGAGCCAAAAATAATATGTGGGATGGTAGTGCATGTTTCATCAAGGTGATTGGGTGGCTTAATAACAACACATTGAGAGTCCTAGGCTCAACAGCAAGATGAAGAAACATCTTTAATGTCTGAAAGAGTGTGACACAAGTGTGCTACATTATTCAGCTTCAAGAAATTCAAGAACCAAGTGCGCTATTCAAATGTAACTTAGATGCACAGTCTTGAAGATGACAAGAATAAATGGCAACAGGAAAAATTTAAGATCTTCAACACCACGATGCAGAAAACTTTCAAAAGTGAGATTTAAACCCAAATGAGTATCTTAAGCAAAATAATAATGGTAAGATACTAACATGTGTACTTTGTGGAGCTACCCACCCGGTCAGATTTTAAAAGATGTTTCAGATATGATATATATTTGATATATATATGATACATGACATATATTTCTACATTCTATCTTCATGGATCATACCATTGTCTTGGTATAAATCTGTGGAGAAATGTGTTCTCTTAACCCACTTACCATGGCCTTAGACAACACCAAGTATGATCCATTAACCTGAACTGAGGTACCACAATCCAATTTTTTAATGTTTGTTTTAATCAATATCCTTCTGTAGAGGACGTATTAAGATATAATATTATTGGGTATAATCATTAACCTCTCAAGCTTGTTATTTCTAATTTGGCTTCAGAAGATCATAACTTGTTAAGAGTCCTTGCTTTGTATTCCCCATGTCTTTACGTGAAAATATGTTCTTCCATTATTGCTAGCAGTTTTATATTTAAACACCCCAAGTCTTTTGGTTCAAAATCTAGAAATCTTGAAAGCTCAAACTTTAGAAAGGAGGAAAGAATGAATTCTTCTAAGATATCAGTTTCAGTATCTGCATTTTTTCTTCTTTTATTTCCTCACTTTGTAAGTTCATAGAATCATAGATCGTGTAGGACGGAAGGGACCTTTAAGATCACTGAGTCCAACCATTAACCTAAGTCTGTGAAAACCACCACTAAACCATGCCCCTAAAAACCGTGTCTACACATCTTTTAAATATCTCCAGGGATGGTGACTCTACCACTTCCCTGCGCAGCTTGTTCCAATGCTTCATAACCTTTTCAGTGTAAAAATTTTTCCTAATATCCAATCTAAACCTCCCCTGGTGCAACTTGAGGTTATTTCCTATTGTCCTATCGCCTGTTACTTGGGAGAAGAGACCAACCCCCACCTCACTACAACCTCCTTTCAGGTAGTTGTAGAGAGCGATAAGGTCTGCCCTCAGCCTCCTTTTCTCCAGGCTAAACAACCCCAGTTCCCTCAGCCACTCCTCATAAGACTTGTTCTCTAGACCCCTCACCAGCTTTGTGCCCTTCTCTGGACATGCTCCAGCACCTCATTGTCTTTCCTGTAGTGAGGGGCTCAAAGCTGAACACAGTATCTCTTCTTCCAGGCACAGGAGAGAATTGGAGAACTGTTGGTGGATTTTTTTATATTCCATCTAACCAGGAAAGAAATAAGCTTCAGTCAGAGATCAATCTGCCTTTAAGAAGACGAAAAGTCTTGACATTTCTTCCTGCTTTGTAGGAGAAAGATGTACACCTTTGCATAGCTTTTCATATCTATTACTAAAATCATGGTTGTTTGGAGCTGTGCACAGATAGGCTGGTATTTGCTCTTATTCCAACTAGTTTAGCTTATTTTAGTCAGGAACTTCATTTCTGACACTCTAGTCAATGCCTTGATTTGGAGGACCCTATACCATGATTTATTCTTAGTCTTTGCATGATTTGTGTAATATAGGAGATGTGAGGGAATGAAATAACTGTGAGACGTTGCTGTGACAGTCATTTGAACCATTATGATTTATCATAACAACACTGATTAGATAATCAGAATCTTTAAAAGAATAAGTATATGTCATTAAGAAATTGCTGGAGACAAATTTCCATCAGATTGTTATTATTACTTCAATGCACTTGGATTGATTAAGAAAAGTTTAGAGTTTCTGCAGATACAACTAAGTTAGTCACAACATTAAGTATTATATTATATCAACTTCCTGAGGTCATTGGCTGATGATCAACAGTATAAAGGAGGAAGACTTTAATTTTTCAATATTTTTCTGTCAATAGATTTTCTTCTTTTAAATCTACTTACTGCTTTACCTGTATGATAGGACATCTTTCTATATACTGTTTTGTTCCTTTCTATTGCCAAAATGGGTCCTGTCACCTCATTTACAGTTCAGGAAATGAAACTCCTGTCTGTTTGTTGCAGAAAGTCCAATGAGAACTACACGTCTGCATCTCTTTATACAATTTAAACTAAACATCATGTTTTTAGAACAAGGTATTGACTCAGCGCTCTGACTAACTATAGCATAAACCACAATTCATTTGAGCGCCCGATAAAAGAACTTTGTGATTTAAGCATCTGCCTTGAGGAACTCAGTGAACAAGATTGCAACTGCCTATGGTAAAGAGTTGCCATAAGCAAATAACTCACGTAGGATGACAGTCAGATCTGTGATGAAGAAATCAAGCCCTATGGCAAAGCAATATTTTTACTATGACTGATAATCATAATAAAAATTACAAAGGGAGATTACCTGTCTGAATTCTGCTTAGACTGGCACTTGACTACCTAAAACTCTCCTAAATAGCAGCCAGCATGCCAACCTGCCTCCGTGCTGCCTACTAACTTTATCAGTACAACAGGCATCCAATTAATTTGATGATTCCCTATCAAGCCTCCAAGTTACATGAAAACTAACTTACCCACTCATGCTCAGATGTGTCTGTTTCAAGAAGATAGGCACCTATGTCCTTCTTGGTGCTCTGATGAGGTCTACTTATAGATGGATGAGCATCTGAAATCAACACAACTTGGATAAGATAGGCATGATCAAGAACAGTAGTAGTGCAAAACTGCTGTATAATGGTACAAGATTTTGAGGACTCACCTAGGAAGCTGGGAACTCAGTATCCTAAATACTGTTTGAGCAGAGGAGATCAACATTTCCCTCCCATCAAGAATGTTACCACATTTCTAACACTGAGTGTTGCCAAGACTGTCTTAGGCAGAAAAAAAGAAGTGTAGTAGGCACTACCAGGAAGCAAAAGGAAATCTGATACCAATATAGCAAGTGGAACATTCCCTTGGGTAGGGGTAAAACTGAGGTTGGTACTCTAACGTCAGTTTCGTGTACAAGGTCTCCAGCAGAATACTTAGTTTGAAGAAGAGGGACAGATCTCACAAACATCTAAGTCTGGGGAAACGTTCCACTACTTTGAGGCTAAGGTTCATCTCCTCAAGCTGTGTAGGACCTAAAATGCAGACTTTACAGCTTCTTGGCTGGCTTTTTTAACCAGTAGACTATAGGAAGCAGATGTACCATACTCCACTAGAAATGGACAGACTAAATCCAGAGCTGAAAGAACTCTGTTTCCTCGGTTTAGGAACATCTGTTTAGGTTCCTAAAATCTTGGTGGAAGAGGTACTTATCAGGGTTTTCCTAAATAGCATTAATTGACTTATGGAGATACTTCGGAATTACTCCAAATGTATCAGAAAGTCTAGTTTAAAAATATTCAGTGTCTACTTTAAATTGCCTAAACCCCATTTAAGAAATAATGTAAGTTCTTCCACAGGGTGATGTATCCCATTCTAAAATTGCTGTCTAAGGCAAAAGGTGTGAATAATTTCCACAGAAGCGCTTGCCTCTATTCATTGCCTATGAAGATCTTAGGTTAGGTGGAATGATACTTGTGCCCTTATTTCAATCCCCTAAAATTTCAGTCAGGTGCTTTAAAATTAGGCACCTCAATAAGACGGCTTAGTATCATCCTTAGTTTTTGTGGTATGTTGACTGCTTAAGTATTTCACCCGAACTACACTGATTCTGAAATGAGAAAATATACAAAAATAACTAATGGTGAAGTAAGAATATATATTTGTACCTGTACCATTTACTTCCATCATTGCTTTTTGACATTGTGTGTTTCAGTACATCAGACTAAGTCTCGTCTTTTTCAAGGGAAGATGAGGTGCCAACAGTTTTTTGGGCCCGTGATCAGGACACTCATTGCAGAATTTTAAAGACCTGATTTCTAGTTCCCCTTCAGCCACTGGACAAAGGTCAGACCTATATTTTCCAGGACTGTGAAAGTCTTACTAAGCTTTCTAACTAGAGGCAACACTCTGAGGGGGCCAGATATCACATCTTTGGTCAATATTTGAATGCGTTACTTCATTTTCACTTCACATGATAATCAATTTGACCTCCTTGTTTTGTATATGACTTCTTCATTCTGGTCCTTTAATAAATTACACCTTTTAGGAGAGGAAAGGAGAGCTGGGCCTTGTTGGGTCATTCAGGCACAGAAGAGTGTCAGCTGTCTTTTTTAACTTTCATTCAATGCTGTGCAATTTTATGACTCATCATGTTTTGTTGTGCCACGTATATATCCAGAGGAAGCTCAATCTTCAAAATATTGCGACAAACTCTTAAGCAAAAGGCTGCTATAATTAAAGAAAGTAGTGACAGAACATCTGAAGTAGTCAACAGTTTCTTAACATTGTTTAAGGGCTGGTTTCTCATCATAAGTACAATTTTCTATTTTTTTTAAGATTGTTTTTTGTGAAATGTTGTGTGCTATTTTTTCTTCATCCATCTTTATCCAGAGCATAAAGAAGCAATTGTACGGTTAAAATAGACAGCTAATGTTTTCCTGGCCACGGAATATATATGAATTCTGATTTATTATTATGACATTTAAGCATACAAACATTCATCTATGTGTACAAATATCAGAGCTTAATGAAAAAGTCCAAGATTATTTTTGTAGGATTTAAAAAAATAACTTTTAAATTTATTTAAAATGAAACTTTTTGCTTACCTTCTATGGTCTTAGGTAACAAGGACATACAATAGATTAAAAACCTATTTATAATATTATTTTTTTCTTTTTGTTTGAAAAATTTAGCTTGCTTTATTATTCTACTTTAGGCTCAGTTTTCATCAATAAATTAGAAATCTTTGATCAAAGGAATTTGCTAAGATGCTGTGGAAAATATTTTGATAAAAAATAAAATTGACTAAAGACTTCCTAAGAAATGCATATTCAAATTGTTCTTATGCAAGAGGCATTACCTTATAGTTACTTTTCCTATACTATGCATATTGATTAGAGAGCTATTGTGTTTGACCCTGATTAGTATTTCACTAATCTGGTGAAGCAGGGAATGTATAATAAGAATCTAATAAAATTATGGAAAGTCTGTTTGTATAGAGCATGCCAATTGACAGAAATTATCCTTTGCAATGTAGTGAATACCTCATTAGTAACTCTTCAGAAGATTATGGATCTCTTAATGCTTACTTTGCTCATATTTGGCTGCTGAGCCTTTTAATAGTCCAGAGACTCCATCATTAATTATTCCTTACCACCTATCATCTGGCATTCCAAGTAACATCTTCCTTCACAGTGAACCCAGGAAAGCTTTTCAGGAAGACTTTCTGTCAGTGTATTCTTAAGAACAGCCATTTACTCTTTCTTTTGTCTTTTTAATAATTGACAGAAAAGCTTAGCCATTTTCTCTTTTGCTGTCTTCAAGTGTCAGAGCTAGGTTTGAACGGTCTTTCTCCTGGGATTTATTAAAATAAGTACATCTATCTACTTACCTTTACTGTGTCTTCTTTGATGGGTTTCTCTCCCTGTCTTCATTTTCTCTGTCATAATTCTGACTTCTCCATAATATATGTCTTGATATTTCCACTTCCCCTATGAGGACACCAAAAATGGCACATGGCAAGCTTTTTATACATCAGGAAGCCTCTAGTACAGCTAAAGTAAAATATTAACCCAGTGACCTTCTATTAAATTCAAAGGGTTTTTACCAATACATAGGTAATGAATACACAAGAAAATTATGGCATATGTGTAAGAAAATTTCTTCCTCATCAGAAAATAAGAGAAGAACAGAGAATACTATAATATTTGTGGAATCTGGAGGAAAGAAGACTCACTCTCAATGGAGGAGGATCAGGTTATGGAACTTTAAACAAGTTAGACAGATGTAAGTCCATGGGGCCAGATGGGGTGCAACCATGAGTGATGAGGGAGGTGGCTGATGCCGTTGTTTATCTTTGAAAGGTCTTGGTGATCCAGAGAGGTTCCTGAAAACCTGAAGAGAGCAAATGTACTCCTGTCTTCAGGAAGGACAAGAAGGAAGATCCGAGGAATTACAGGCCAGTCAGCTTCATCTCAATCCCTGTATAGGCAATGGAGCAACTAATCCTGGAAAATATTTCCAAACACATGAAGGACAAGAAGGTGATCAGGAGTTGTCAGCACGGATTTATAAAGGGGAAGTCATGCCTGACCAACCTGATAACCTCCTGTAATGAGGTGACTAATGAGGGGAGAGCAGTGTACGTTGCTTATCTTGACTTCAATAAGGTGTTTGACACTGTCTCCCACTGCATCCTCATAGATAAATTGACAAATTATAGATTAGATAAATGGACAGCAAGGTGAAATGAAAACTGGTTGAACAATCGGGCCCAGAGGGTTGTGATCAGCAGCAAAAAATCCATTTAGAGGCAAGTCACAAATGGGCCAATACTGTTCAACATCTTTATTAATGACCTGGATGATGGGACAGAGTGCACCCTCGGCAAGTTTGCAGATGGTACAAAACTGGGACGAGAGACTGATACACCAGATAGGTGCGCTGCCATTCAGAGACAGGCTGGAAAACCTGGCAGACAAAGAGAAATTTCATAAGGTTCAGCAAAGGAATATGAAAAGTCCTGCCCGTGGTGAGGAATAACTCCTTGCACCAGTAAGCACGGAGGGCCAACTAGAAAGCAACTTTGGAGAAAAGTGCCTAGGGGTTCTGGTGGACAACAACTTGAACCTGAGCCAGCAAAAAAGACAAAGGGATCCTGGGCTGCATGAGGGGGAGTATTGCCAACAGGTCAGGGGAGGTGATCCTTCCCCTCTGCTCAGCAGTGGTGAGACACATCTGGAGTGCTATGTCCTGTACCTCATGTAGAAACTGACTTATTGTAACATATTTTCCTACTTTTTTAAAAAATATCATCATTTTATAGGATTTTTACCACTGCCAGATACTATCTCGTATTTATTTCTTGCAGTCTTCCTATTTTTTCTAATGGTTTTATTTATTTATTTATAATTCTTGTCACTTTACTCCATTAATCTTATAAAACCCCACTTGCACTTGAAATGTATACCTTTCAGCTATTTATAGATTTTAAACACATCGAATTTCTGCAGTTAATGAGTGAAGATACATAATATTAAATACCACTTTTTTTTTTATGGACTCTACTTCATACCAGGAAATCATTGTTTCACTAGAAGTGTTTAAATACATAAATATCTGATTATGCCCATATATCAGATATGTAAATCATCACTTCATCAAATAAATCACTTCATCAAATAAATTACAGGTAAAAACTCTATTTGCAGGATTATGGAGAGAAATACCAAAGGTCTACTAAGCTGTTGAACTCATAAAGTTGTCCCATGCATCTGACAATATAGATAAAGATTGCCAAAAACCTTAAACTATATGTATGGGTTATGTGATAAGTAACAGACGGTGCAAGAGAAACTGCACATTTGTTTCCCTAATTTCAAGTTTAAAGTATGTCAAGTGTGAATAAAGCACAGAATATCATGGACTGAATTATTTTCAGTGATTATCTCAAAAGTGAGGACTTCTAATAATTATTCCTAGAGTTAACCTGTATTTGTTATGTCTCCCTCTTTCTCCATTCACAAACAGCCAAGTCAGCTTTGGACTATGCTGGTATAAAAGCAGAGGAAGAATAAAAGACAGCTTTAATCATGAGCTGTTGCCTTGAAAGATAGATGACCAAGGAGGTAAAGCAGAACCTGAAAGGCAAGTGCTTCAGGTAAGCCTCAGATTGGACCTGTGAACACTGGAGAAGCTACTGGACTTACATCTGGCTCTAAACATCTGTTACTGATTGCAGTTTGATACCTAGACCCGTTTGTAGGTAGGTTGTTTAATCATTAAGTCAAAATGTTCATTTATATCATGACGTTTGGGGCCTGACAGTAGAGTGGGCCATCCCATCCTGCTTACTATGTGGGTATCTGTGAAGGTTGTGCTCTGCAGCCGAAGTCTGAGAAAACCCTTGGAAACTAATCTAGACAGATTTAAACCTGAATATATGGCAAATACGTATAAGGATTGTTCTCCATGAAGGGACTGCCCACCCAAGGTACCAGACAAACTTTAACCTTGCTGAATTCACAGAGCCCTGAATCCTGGCCCAAAATACCTTACTTTCCATAAGTGACAATTTTTTTGCACGTGTTTCATATTTAGAAACAAGTGTTGAAATCTCTGAAGCGAATGTTCTATACTCTTCTTAGCCTTAGGGGATGATACCTATGTCAAGGACACTTTGCTAAGCAGGTGAACATGAGGTACTCTGAATGGTTGTGATTTTCTGAATCTGAGTTTCTCTGCAAAGAGCTCTGAATGTAGGAAAGAGTGGATGTCAAATCATGTCTTCAAAAGAGAGGAGTATAGGAATGGGGAACTTAGGACTGTCTTGTTTTCCAGGACTTCTTCCCTTTTTTTGCCCCTCGCTGCTGGGGTGAGATGTTTGAGTTCCACAGGAGGAGGCTGAAAGCTGGAGACGTCCCCTTCTCAGGTGTATCCCCATGACTACAATTAGACACTTGTTTCCCTGCTGCTTTCCCAGACTAATGAATTTTGCATTCCTGGCTACACAGCAGCTCAGCCTCAGGAGAAGGAACAGTAAGTGCCTCATTTGGATTATTCATGACATAGTGGTTAGGTCACTCTTGCAGGTTATAGAAGTGGATACAGCCCCCTCTAAGACGATCAGGGCTGGGAATACAAACCTCTCATTTCCTTAGTGAGCACACAAACCACTAGACTATTAAGCATAAGACAGTGTCACCTTTACCAGATATCTTTCTCAGAAGAGAGCTAAAACACTCTAGATCCTGAGCTGATGGAAGCACCTAACATTTTCTATTAATTTTCTATTCTCTCAGTGGATAGATTCTTAAAATAGTAGTGGATTGCCTTCTGCGTATCTTCAGAGACTCTCTCTCTTCACTACAGTAGGCAGACTAACTCATCAGCCCCCTTCTAGGGCCAAACAGGTTTTTGTGCATCAATATCTAAATTAAGCACCTAAATGGAGTGCACAAGATTATATCCAGGGAAATTAAATCTCTTCAGACATGCCTACTATGTGAAGAGAGTGACATTTGAACTTATTTTGGCAGAAAAATCTTTGGGGAGTTCTTTGCTGAGACATGTGAGCAGAGTAGCATCACTTTTGACCCTGACCAATACTGAATTGTTAAATTTATTTCACTTGGGTCATGCTAGCTCAAGCATCCCTGCACCATACCCCATTGCGTGAGGAGCCTGAGAATAGCATTTCTCATTCTGATACCAGCAACTAGGCATCTAAATCCATACTTAATGCACGCAAGAAGTAATGAGTTATTCAGAGGCAAAGGGCAGGCAGAGCCCCTGTCAACTTAATGAATATTTGGGGTACAAATGACCTCTGAAAATCAGGCCATTTATTTTAGCACCTAAAAATAGATTCAGATGTTTAATTTTACATATTCAGGTTGGAAAATTTTGGCTAGAGAGTAAATTAATTGCCTAAGGTCACACAGCAAGTCAATGCATAATGAGAAAGTAATAATGAGTGAGGAAAAAAAGGTATTTTTAATCTCTGTGGATTTATTGAATCCCCAAAATCTTTTTGTAAAACTAAGTCTTCTTGAACATATCTCTCTGGTTTTTTTTATTTGTGGCTTAACATTCTTATTTAAGATGCATTTTTTTTAAGTGAAACCAATATTTTTCTCCATGTTTAACCCTGATAGGTGGTATCTTCTTGTTGCTATGAAAACAAAAGGTTCGGTCAAATCTTCAACAGCAGATATTTTGTTCCATAGGTAGTTAATGAATGAGATATTTGATTACAAAGGGATAAGTAACCTCTCTGTAGCCTGCAATTAACATTTAACTTGATACGGCCAATAAGCCAAATGAAGGGAAAGTAAACTGAATAAAAAGGATTTTTCTCTCATTAGGGGTTCATCACACACATATGCTAGCAAAGCACACTGTTGTGATTGGTGATTCTGTTTGCAGATTTCTAAAAAGCTAAGCTTTCATCTGGCCAAAAAGAAATAAAAGAACCCACTTGCCCTCTGGGGAAAAACAATATTTTAAACTATTCAGATTTCAAGTGTGTGAAGATAATTTATAACAGTCAAGTGCATTATTAGGCAATAATGATATCTCAGGAAGCTAGTCACTCAGTTCCTGTTAAAGTCCTGTGAGACTGGAGTACCTAATTCCCTCACGTGTTTTCTAGTTTTAATGAGTTCTTGCTTAGACACAGAAAATGATATCTGCTATATCCTTTTCATGCACATATAAGCCAAATCCTTAGCAATATACTCCAATTCAAAATACAGAAAATATCTGTCTAAAGAAGTTACGCAATTCAAAGTCATCTGCACTACCCCTTTTTTCTAGTGCACAGAACTTCTCAAAGCTTCTACCATCAACATAGCAATAAGGTGGGAATGATCCCCACATTAAGGTATGAGGCTTGGAAAATACAGGTTTCTTTCACTATTGCCAGCTTCTTGCATTACCTTTGCCATGTCATTTATATCATGGCATTGAAGCACATACACATTCCTTAGTTGAAAGATAAATTTGAGTTTGCAAGATTAACTTTTTCTTGGTTTTAAGGTTGATTTTTTTTCTGCTGTGAACAGAATTCTAAGAGAAAATGAAAACAAACCGAAGGCAAAACTGCTACTTTCATTAAACCCTATCTGGCAGTATTACAGAATCACAGAATCACAGAACGATAGGGGTTGGAAGGGACCTCTGGAGATCATCTAGTCCAACTCTCCTGTCAGAGTAGGGTCACCTAGAGCAGGTTGCACAGGAACGTGTCCAGGCGGGTTTTGAATGTCTCTAGAGTTGCAGACTCCACCACCTCTCTGGGCAGTCTGTTCCAGTGCTCTGACACCCTCAAAGTAAAGAAGTTCCTCCTCATGTTTAGGTGGAACTTCCTATGCTCAAGTTTGTGCCCGTTACCTCTTGTCCTGTCACTGGGCACCACTGAAAAGAGCCTGGCCCAGTCCTCCTGACATCCATCCTTTAAGTATTTATAAGCTTTGATAAGGTCCCCCCTCAGCCGTCTTTTTTCCAGACTGAAGAGACCCAAATCCCTCAGCCTTCCTTCAGAACAGAGGTGCTCCAGACCCCTCATCATCTTGGCAGCCCTTTGCTGCACCCTCTCCAGCAGTTCCCTGTCCTTCTTGAACTGGGGAGCCCAGAACTGGATGCAGTACTCCAGATGCGTCCTCACCAGGGCAGATATTAGGTAAATAAAGAATAATATCTGTCATAATTTTGTTATCTAGAATTATGTAAATATATTTTTTTCTAACCTATCTTCCTTATCCTTTTCTCTATATTTCTTCACTGATTCACCCTTTTCGAAGTTTCTTCTTCTTTGATGCAGGACTCCCCAGGGTGGTCGCTAGTATTAGGAAGTGACTGGAATCACACTGTGGTAAGGGATCAGTTTTATATATTGGCCTTCCATGCAAAGGATGTGCAAATAGTCAATACCAATCATTGTCTAAACATTTAAACATTGTATATACTGAAAAGAAAAGTATAAGAACCGCTACTTCAGTTATCTTTCAGGTTTGCCATAATTGGACTTTTCATTGAGGCCATGATACTGCAGAAAGGATGCAATGCTTGCCTAAGACTCTCTAAATCAATGAAGGATTATTGACCACTGGCACCACCTCATTGTGGAGTGTGAACCATATATGGCCTTGTGTTGGTTCTCTTTGCAGGAAAAGATCTCAGCAACCTAGAGGAAAATGAGGGTTCCTTTGTTCGTACACGATGGTTGCTTTGTTCATAAGCTGAATTTTCTCATTGCAACTCAATGTTCAACACTGATTTTACTACGGCTTTATCTGTGAAAGACATGTCTTGTCTCAGAGCTTGTGAAAATGAATATGTGCCCAAATTAGGTATCACCTCTCTGCTGTTCTTTCTTATGAGCCATACTTGTCCTGGTTATCACTCCAAGACCTAACTGTTTGTTTAAGCCACATCAGCCTGTTTGCCTAAATGAAACCACCAGGGGGTTTAATAAAATGGATTTTTGCTATAGTTAATGGACATTGTTTAAAATGAAAATTTGCTGCCTTACAGCAGAGAAGTAAAGAAGGACTGGCATTGGGTAATAATGCTCAGTTTGTGGGGCTGTTGTGTGGTTTCTTTGGATCTGTGGTTTTCGAACTGAAGAAATATTTGACAACTAATAATTCAGCCACAGTGAGTATGGAGTACAAACCACTACCATCATTGTTATGAACATTATTGCTTACTCTCAGCTTTAAATGTGAGTCATCGTCTGTTGAAAGGTGCACAGAAATCCTGTGCTTTTCGCTGTTCCCATCTTCTATTTCTTTTTATGCTTAAGCATTAAAATAGTTTTAAGTCTCGTCTTTTGAAACCCGTCTTTAACTTTGTGCTGTCAATGGGAACTAAGCATAGGATTGGATTTAAACCTTTAAGAGAAATATATGTCCACTTGTGGAACTTGCTGCCAATATTGTCATCACTCCTTTGTGGTATCCAAGAAAAAGGATCTAAGGGCAGGCTCCTTTGCCCAAGTCAATAACTGCATTGAATTGGTCTATGTCGAATTGTGTTTGTGGAACAAATTGTTGTGTCCCATAGGGAGACACAGACATGAAAATTGATTTATTTTACATAAAATATATAGAGAAAAATTCCACAGGATAAATTTTTCTATATTGTTAAAACCAATATAAGATCAGAAGGAGACAGGTTTGTAATTTATTTATAGTAGCAGTTAGTGTAAAGAGAATGTGTGATTAAAATATATTACAATATAATTTTAATAATATATTCTGCTCCTTAAATTTTAACAGAATATAAACAAGCATACACAGCAAACTGTACCAGAGTGCAAAACACCTTTCATGTCATTCTCAGTGAACCACTCTACTTTTATTGCTCTTTGATTATTTTTACATAAAATTTGTGTTGTTTAACAAACAAAAGAATAAAAAAGAGGGTTTTTTTCCTTCTTGCTACCACTGCAAACTAAATCTGGAATATGAAAGTGAAGCTACAGGACTTTTTTTTCTTGCTCATACCTCATCCCCAACAATAAATTTTCTGAAGGGCAAAAGCTGTCTTAAATTACAATATTGGCTTTCTTCTGTTTTATGAATTCTACTTTGGGTTTCTAGTGTAAGTCTATGTCTTCAATGGGGCTACACAGATGTATGTAACCAGGAGCATAATTTGTACACTCAGGCTGAAGAGTGAACCTGCCATAGGAATTTAATGCTGTGGATTGATGCGTTAAAAAAAAAAAAAAATCCCTTTCTCAGCACTCTCTGCTTCTGTAGGACTGTCACCGGTAAAAAGTAAAAGCTAGTCTATGTCAGTAAATGGATATTATACTGAATACACACAGGAAGAGTCAGTGTGCTGAATAAAATAGGGGCATTTTTAGTTGGAGACATTAGAGTTGCAGTTTAGGCTTTCAACTCTACATGGGTCAATAGCACTAATTAGCTCTATTCCATTACATTCTTATACTGGTTTGCTCACCATAATACCTGAGTGCATAATATAAGTACTGCATGGTGGAATGCAATAAACGTTGTGGTGGTGTGTTTTATTTGCTTTTGCCATCATCTGCCCAGCTTAAGACTACAGCATGCAGTGAGCATCCCATTGTTGTTGCCTTTTTTTTAACCATATTACTATTAAAGGAACATACAGACACATCGAGTCAAGATTAAATTTCAATTAGACAAGACAGGGTGAAGAAGCCTAGTTTGTACTTGGTGTGGACATAGGGGAGACTTATAATTGCCCTTAGTTTCTGTGAGGGATGACAGTTTCAAGCCAGCTTTCAAAAAATTTTGCTTCCCCTTCAGATGAATTTCACCCTCCTCGGGTCTGTGCCGGAAAGACACAGTTCTCAGCTGTTGTCTCTATACAAGAGCTTAGTTCTTCTTCTAGCCAGACTGGTTCCAGGTCATTGAGTGCCTGAGAGAGATACGGTCTGTGACGCTGACTATGATTGAAACCAGAGGCAGCTTTAGGCACTGAGACAATCGGGGGTAAATGCAAGCAAATGGAGTTTGCCCACATTCATTGTCAGCAATATAGACTTTACCCACTTCTTGCCGCCTTGCCTGAAAGACAAAACAAACTGGTGAGATTACCCCATTTCACTACAGGTTTTAGTCTTGTTCTACTGAGCAAAAGCCAAAAGCCTCAGTGGAAAACAAATGACAGCTTCACTGATAAAATTACAAGTGAGAAAATTACCGCTTTCTACACCCTGCAGCTCCTTTTTTTCTCTTCTGTATCTTTCTTCTCTTTTCCTCTGCAATCAGCAGCAGCACCAAAGGCTAGCAATACACTGTGGTTTGCAAAGATCACTGCAAGCTGGCTGCCTCTCCAGCAACGTGGAGTATGCTGCAGGCATGCCTGGCCAGCTGGTATGTGCTCCAGAATTTACCCAGTTGATATCATGGAGTGGCAATAGATCTGCTGTGGTTGGGGTGACGAGGAAACTGGGCAGAGCTAAAACATTTCATTGTACGTAGGACTTTTTACTCTTGGGTCTTGGCAACACACAAAAAAACTTAATTGTCATGTCACTTTGAATTTAATTTAAAGTTTATTGTTTACCTAGGATTTCAATATTTCAAAATGTCAAGTGTTTGCTCTTCATTTATGGCATTGTCAGTATCCCCATCACTACGTGCTGTACAATATGCCCCTCTCATTCACGAAAGGGTTGTGCTTACTGTTTTAAGAGAGTGTCTTGTCACGCTTTGGGCCAAACTGGCTACTGAAACAAATTACAGATGCTCTCTGACTGAAAAATATGCAGTTAATTTCAGAGACTTCAGTTAGCTAGAAGAGGCTTAGCTGCAAAGTAAAATTACTGAACAGAAAATTGGTTCTGTTTTACCTCAAACCAGGATATCGTCTAGGTTCTTCCTTTATTGTTCCAATATTATGTCCCAAAGCCTCTATACCTCCCAAAGCTTCTATACTCCTCTATACACAGAAACCAATGTTCCTCACTGTAATTGCAGACATCATGAAAATGGTACGGAATCTGTAAGAAATCATCCCACTCACACTTGTAAATAGTGTGAATCTTAGGTACGTAACTGAAGGCATCGTTTCTCTTTGCTAACGAAACTTGCTTGCAAAGGCTGACACTGTATTTTGTCTTTTCCTTTTTTTTTGTGTTTATGTGTATACCATTATAATCTTGCTGAGCTGTAAAGTAATCTGACCACAAGATTTTTTCTTATTTATTTCTTATATAACAATGGCCCACTTAAAATACACAAACAAAACAGCTGTTACCTCAAGGAGTTCAAAATTTGTGAAATAAGTAATAAATAGGTGTCCTGGTTCTACTAGGTATAGGGTTAATTTTCACAAGGACCTGGGACAGGACACAGATGAAAAGGCTGACCGAAACTAGCAAAAGGGATGTTCCATACCATGTGAGGTCATGCTGGGTATACAGCTAGGGGACCTGGCCATGAGAGGGGGCAGGAAATCACTGCCTGGGAGTGGGCTGGGTTTTTTCTGGGTTCCAGTCCGTGAGTGGTGGTACATTAATCGTGTTTTGCATATTCCTTTATCAGCATTATAGTTGTTGTTTTCCTTTTTCCTTTGCTGTTCTGTTAAACTGCCTTTATCTCAACCCATGGTTTTGTCTTTTTCTTTTGATTCTCCCCCTACCCTGCGGCTAGGGGAGAGTGAGCGAGCGACCGCATGGTTCTTTGTTGCCGGCTAGGGTTAAACCATGACAATAAGATAATAATTCCTTTAAAAATTAGACTTCATAATGACTTAGCAGGGGTAATTACTTGCCATGTTTTAAGGTTTGCCACCTGTACAAAAGAAATGAGCTGCCCATAAATATTTTAGAATGTAAGAGGTATGAGCATAAGTACTATTAAGTATTATATATGGACAAAATGGGTCAGAAGGAAGAAGATATAAAGAATCTGTAGGATATAAAGGGTGGAGGGCCAAGGCTGGAATGAAATGGAACTCAGACTAACCTGAATTAGACATCATACACTTGATGACTGTAAATTATGAAATGGAAGAAGTTGATCACTACTAGAGCTCATTGGAAAGAGAAATATGCCATTTCCTTGCTGTGTAATCTCATATACTTTATCACATATAAAATGTGTAGAAGTTTACAGATGATGTACATACTGTGTTACTGAAACATACACATCTAAACTAAATGCTGAGAGGCTTAAAAAAGAAAACCAAACCCCACACCAAAAAAAAAGAATTAGTGCAGAGTTTAAATGGCTTATGTTTTATCTGAGTATATTCTTCTTTTTTCTCTTTAGTTACTTAACTCCAGTCCCACTATTTTGCATCCCGTTGTCACAAAGTGAGGAGGAAGCGAGGAGGTGAAGTTGGAAAATCCAGAGATTTAGACCCAACAATTCATGCCTGGCTTTTCAGGCAATTCAAATCCATCTATAGGTGTTCAGCACAATATTGGCCTCTCTAGGACCTCTGCTACCAACTCATCAGAACCAAGATGGCTCAGGTACTGCTGTGTAAGGGCAGTTAGCAGTTGACTGAGACCTTTGTGAGCCTCTAAGGGTCTAAGATTCAAATGTTTGTCCAGCTGGGTCTCATGTGGGAGTTGTGTAACAACATGCTCTTCTGTGTGAGTGCCCATACTTTCTGGATCAACCAACTTGGAAAATAAACACAGAAGTAGATGTTGGGACAGCTAACCCACTGGTTTCTCTCCATATATTTAGCCCTTGTCTTCATGCCCTCCTGGAGCTGATGCAAAAACTTTCGGCTCTGTTTAAAAGTTTTAAGGAATGAAAGTATTACACATTTCTGAGAAAAGATACGTGCCTGTCTTTCCTAGCACCAGTGAGCCTATTCAGATTTGCTCCCATGCTGTAGTGAAGCACGCTGCTCTCATGGAATGCTAAAAGGTATTTGACAGGCTGCATGTCAGTTAAGCGCATAATTTAAACGCTTGTTATATTCAATTTTAGTATTGTATATTTTTGTTATTAAAGGGAAAAATCCTTTAGTATTAGCTGTTGTATCACATAAACAAAGTAAATAAAGCAATAATAATGAATCAGATACAGAGCACCATGTTCACACTAAAGGCATTAAAGGATGTACTATTTGATATTATTTAATATTTATACTATTTGATAACAGCTATTTCCTCCACAGGAAATATGAATAAGAAGACCAATGATAACAGCCACTGCGCTACAGGAGAAGGCTTTCAGTACAGTTTATAAATCATATTGTGCTGTTTGGGGAGCCCTAAAGGTACTATATTGAAAGCCTATAATGCATTAGAAGCCTTTCAGTTTTATGCATTTAATGTTTCTCCTTGGTCTACTCTGATGTGGAAAATAGGAAACACAAACTTACACATTTTGAGTGCTTCTAGACTGTGATTCTATTGCTAAAGGTGCAATTTTACTGTTTTCTCAGTAATACAGAACGAATTTGCTCAATGAAAGCCAGTAAAGTAACAAACAGCCATTCAGCCATTGTGTCAGTGTTTTGGTAGAAGCACACCCAGTGCTTGAGAAATATGGTTCTGTCTTGTTGTTTAGGGATGTCACGTTTCTTGTTTCCTGGATCCTTGTATGTTTTACCACAGCACAGATGAAAATAAAAGGAAGAGGTGAAAAAAAAGCAAATTGAAGTGACTCAGTACAGGGTAAAATAATAGAGAAAACCAGAACTAACAAAGAAAGTTTGCTTCATACTGAATTTGTGCCATTTTAAGTGTTAGTTTTTTAACCCATAGTATTGGTCTCTTCAAAGGAGTGAAATACTTTATCTTCTTGACAGAACAAATTGAGTGGAAAATTACATAAACCCCTCAGCAGATGTTCTTTCCCACATTGTTTGGGAATTTATCCCCATTACACAGTGCTTCTAAGGCCTATGCCAAGCTGAATGGGGACATTAGCAAAGTTGAAGATATGTTTAGGTGAGCAGTATGCAAATATTTTCTTATCACCTCCTTCATATTTTACAGTACCAGTCAACTTCACCATGGTCTTCTAATATGTTTCTATCAAGAATATCTCTCTGTAGGTGCTAGACATATTATATCTCCATTGCAAATCCAATAAATGAGAACCTGTTTTTTTTCACTGAAGCAAAAGCCAAAGTCCAGACCTCTATAAATTCAGTTTGCTATAATGAATGGGTCTTGGAGTCAAAGCTGTCAGGCAACAAACAACAGGAAAAAATAAACCAATTCCAGTTCCTACTGTCTGCAACATATCTATAGCTGTATAGCATACTAATCTCCGCAAATCAGATGGCATCTTCAAAATTATAATGCACACCAGTGAGTTAAGCATCTGTATAACAATAAGATTTGTCATCCATCATTCAGTGAACAGCATAAGGCAACTTACTGTCATCTAGTGCCAAGTGACATCTATCGAGATTCTCTGCCTGTCCATCTGACTCAACTCTGCTGCAATCTTTGATCCATTTCTTTGGGTTTTTTTTTATTTATTCTTATTTTTTAATGTTCTGTTAAAGTATCAGTGAAGTTTGTGAATGAAAATGACACATGCTATAACCAGTGCACAATGAAAATCTATTCAATAAATACCCATTAACCCTGTTTCTTCGTTAGCAAATATAGTGTGTTTCACCAGTGAAAGTCCCAGAGAACAGCAAGAAAGATTTATAGCCCAAGCCCTAGAAGATACATCTGCAGCTGAGAAGTGCATGAAGAGATGCACAGGAATCTGGGGATAAATCAACAATCCCATGCTCTGGGGTACGTCCCCAAAGAAATTAGAGACTACCTGCAGAGAAAAACGCCTCAGCTGTTCTCCTTGTACTTCCTTGCCCCTAAAAATACATCGTGAATTGGGACAGGGGAAAAAAGAGACTGAAGAACTCCAACAAGAGATGAACAGTAGTGGAAGTTTTCTCCACTGGGATTAATTAGTCTTCCTTGGCCTGGGAAGAATGGCATAAAGCAGATTCATTGGATCTGAGAATTGGACAGAGCCTGATGTTTTGAAATAGAAGCAGTAATTTACACAGGAGAATAGTCAGGAGAAACGTGAATTCCTTCCACAACAGATAAATGCTGTTTGTGATGTTTCCAGTAACAGACCTAAAGGAGATAATTTTGGAAATGAAACATTACTGCACTGATTGGTGGTTACTCTGAAATGATTCCTGGAACACTTTCTTGATGAGGTGACTGGCAACACTGGTGCAAAAAACACCACCACCATTAGATTAAAAGGACATTTTAAATAGTATCAGTATCAATCCAGGGAAGAATAAATAAATTTCTACTTAATTAATTTTAAGTAAGAATAGTTATCTTGATTGTAATCATAAATTATTAGATAGAAACACAAAAGATATATACCATGCTAAAAGGGACAGTAAAACAAAATTGGTCATTACTTTCAGAGATCTCAGACATCACCGTGGCTATTGGTCTAACTTTTGCCAGCATAACTGTATGGGACATTATTCTTCAGTAGAGCCTAGTTAAAGGGAGATGTGTTAATAAAGGTCTGCTATTCACAGAATGGTTGCAAAGAGTTAATCCATCAGTGGTGGATCCGATGTAAGAGTTTTCCATTTTCCCTTTGTTCTCCCTCAGCCACCCAGCCCCTCTGTTGCTCTGACTCAACCAGGAGGCCAGCTACCTCCCTGGGGAACACTACTGGAGGCTGACGATGCAAACACTTAACTGTCAGAGATCCAGCTAAAATCGAGACATGTGAATGTAGTCAAGCCATTTTTAGCAGTCATATACTCAAAACAATATCCTAGTCCCTGCCAATCTGGAGGTTCCAGATTGTTATCAAAACAGGACTCTAGTTTAAGAGCAAGGGGGTCGAAAAGAATAAGGAGGAAATGGTCAGTTTTTGTTACCATCTCCCCTATCCGTAAAGCTAAAGAAGCCAAAAACTTCTCTTCGAAAAAATATGGTAGAGGTTAACTAACTTCTCACATGCAATTTAATTACCAGAATAGCAACTGTTAACAAATTCAGATGACACAGCTCTATTTTCATTAGCAGAAGTTAATTAGTGTCTTCTTTTTGTGGTCCATGTATTGGGACAAATATAAGCCATAAAATTTTCAAAAACATCGAAGTCCTGAGTTCAAAAGTGTCCCAGGCTCAGATATGCAGAAGCATTTATGATATTTCTTCACTTTATGTGGCAAAATCTGGTTAACTTGATCGCTAAATCCTTTCCTATTTGTGTTGAGTCCACAAAAGCACTTGTGCTAAAGACTGCTGCTCCTTTAGCTTTCCTAATACAGTTGTTTGTCTTCCTCACTCCAAGCTGAACAACCAATTGAGTTTGATACTAGGGTCAGCATAAAACTTATGGAAAGACTTAGACTCTTGAGAGACAACAGAGAGCATGCCAAGAGATGCTTGCAGTAACGGATAGGAGATGTCACAGGAACAGTATGTCATACATCCTGGTATGCTAAGGCATGCAGAAGGTAGCACAATTCTTTAGCCAACTTTAATTGTTCTAAGTCATTTCTGGAAGTTTTCCAATGACTATTAAATATAAGAAGATACGCTCACTGATGATTCCCTAGACAAGTGACCATTACGTTATATGGATGTGCTGCAACCTTTGTCTGGCCCACTGAGAACATCTGAAAGAGTGGATTGTTTCTCCAATCGCAATTTAAAGGTTACCATTTAAGAATTTCAGATGACAGTGCAGCAGCCTAAGTAGGGAATTAGGCTGGATTCCCCAGCTGAAATAATTTTATAGACTTTACTTGAAGTACCTTACTGAATTGTTTGAAGTACAGGACTTAAGTTCTGTAAGGAGAGTTTATATGTTTCTACCCTATGTTATTGTGTTTTTCAGGTTAGCCATGGAAAGAAAGAAGTAAACTCCAAGAATCTTATGACAGAAAGAAAAGAAGGCCTGAAGCCTTCATCCCTGCTGCAACACAGAATTTTTGTTGGGAAAACTAAAAAAAAAAAAAAAAAAAAAAATCTGAGCCCAGACTGCACTAAATAAAATAGATACAGGTTAATTTTGACTAAACTCAAATGGGGGAACTTAGCTCTACTGTTTTCCAAAGAGATGCCAGTTTTCACCACCTGAATCTGAATGCCTGCTAGCTCTTTCTTTCTTTCTTTTTTTTTCTTTTTTTTTCTTTTTTTTAATTAGATCTTTGTCTAGCCAAAGGATAGAGGGAGCATTGACTGTAACGTGGAAATACTCATACTGAATAAGGTTTTCAAAACATGCATGCCCTATTTTAAATACATTTAGATCTCTACAGAGCCTAAATCTGGCAAAGCCAAAATTCTTTGAAAATGGGCTCCAGGTCATATAGGGGTGTTCTGAGAATTTTACTTACTCTACTCAATATATGATCTCTACCTACCTGTTCTATAATAAGCAGTCATTTTTTTTTGGTCTGCTTTAATATTCAGCATCCCTGAGGCTAGAAGATTATATGCAAACAATGTTAATAGCGTAATTTCTCTCCATATTTCCAACACAGCCTGTCAATAAATCAGGTTTAAATAAATCCCAGTCCTGTAAGATAAGACAATGTTTGTGATGTCTCCAGTTGCATTTTGGATATTTATTATAAAACGTGTGTAGCATGCAGCATTGGAAATGAGTTTTGGTAGAGAAAAAAAAACAACACAGAAATTCTATATCCTTTAAGCTGGGACAAATTCATAGTTCAACAAACTTTAGTATGGAGCTGATAGAGATTAGAACTCAAACTCAGTATTATAATTTTTCAGATATGGTCCAGGAGATGCACATCCCTTCATGACTTCAGTTTTACTTACCATGAATACTACGTGAACAACCTACACATTATTTGCAAGGCTTTCCCCTTCCTCTCTACCTTATCTGCTTCTGTACAGTAGCACCCTTAAAAACATCCCTTGACAGCTAATTGTTTGAACCCACTCTAGGCCTCTCTGTAATAAAAAGCAATAGCATCCTGTGGGACATTTGTTTTATCAGCAACCCTTTAGCTAACCCTCAGAATGAAATCCTCCACTGACGCTCAGTTGCAATTGTGAGTTTTTTTCCAGGCACTGATAGAGGAATAGAAACATTTCTGGTCAGTACAGTGGCTCGTTGTCTAGCAGCCCTACAGCTACTGCAACATGTATAGTTTTGGAGCTCATGCAGAGGCCATTGACAGCCACTTAGTTTAATCCCTCATCCGATAGCCACGTCTTTAAGTATCGTAGCCCTCTATACCCAAAGAGTAACCTTGGATGGTTTTCAGAAACCTTCAAAGCAGAACCTACTTTTATAATCTGCTTTCAGCTGTGGGAGAGGATACTCCAAAGTTACAAAGTTGCACTCACCATTAATTTCCTTTATGGTTTTCAGTAATGTATTTAACTTTCCTCTGTTAGAAAGCTGTCTCTTTGGAAGATATTTTTTAGCAGCTGACCAGTTTGTTGCAGAAAGAGATATGTTTTGTTATGTCAATTGACATTGATGGCTGAGCTGCTGGAAGGATAACTGCAGTCCAGTTGCTGTGTCCTGCACAGTAACCTCTTTGACCACTGCTGCTAGATTTAAAAATTTACATTACAGAACTACTGCTATAGTCTTACTAGTGTGGTGGTCAGGCATAGGATATGCTGGATAGATATTGGTGGTGAATGTCTGAGATAACCAACCTGTGTAGTTGATAGCACTGTATATTACCTCTTTCAGGACACAGTTCATGATATCCTGAAGTGTCTGAAACAAGGAAGATAAATTACACCTCCGTTGAGTCTGCAGGGAGTCCAGGCTGATTAGTTTAAATGTTGATGTCTCTATTGTAGCTTCACAGAGATAGCAGAGAGAAGTCACACCAAAAGAATGCCTGTACAGGAGTAGCTAAGCCATCTCTAATGTAATCCAAGCATGCAAAATTATCTTCTGTTTATACAATTTTATCTACATCATGGATGTTAGCATAGCCATTTTACCTGGAAACTGCATTTGTACACCCCACTTGTTATAACTATCCTAATAAACATTGCAGTGATTTTTGGCTTGGTTTCTTTGTGAGATGCAATCAAAATGGGTATTTTGAAAAAAAAGAGCAGTACTTTTTATGGAGTTTCAAAATGTGCATATTCTTAGGGTCAGGTAGACAAAATTATATTAGCCTGACAAAAAAAAAGAACAAGTCTCTTAAGTTTATGAAGTTACCACTTACTTGTTGAACTATAGATAATAGCAACAACAACAACAAAATATCTGAAGGGAGAAAATTAAATCAGCGAATAGCTGTCTGCCAGTCACATCATTCTAGGATAGAGTTAGTTGATATACAAGCACTCATATTGTCCATAAATAGTCAGGCATGCCATTGCCCAAAACTGTCAAAATCTACTTCAGCTACTACTAGCTCTTTCTACTTCCACCATTTTATAAGACTCTTTATCTCCTGTCTACAGGAGATAAACCCAAGCTAAGGATATGACATTTACATTCATATTTCATTGGTTGTAGCAGCTGGGTAGATTTATTCTACACTTTGTGAGTGTACAGAATTAGAAAAGATTCCTACTGATTTCAGGTTTGCCTACACCTGAATGTTTCAAAATCAGTTACTGAGGCTTGGCTTTCATACCAGGCTGAAAACCCAAGTAAAATAATTTCCTAGGAAGGTTATTCCATTTCAATTTTGCTGGTAAAGTCATGGGAACTGCTGTATTGAATCAGATCAGTTGTTCCTCTAATCCAGGAAAGCTCTAACTGTGAGTAATGCCAGTTTCTTCAAATAAAAGTTTCAAGAAACACTGTAGTGAGCCCCTATTTAATTATCTGCCTGATGAATGGCTCCTTTTCCCTCCTCCTTAAATCTCTGTTTATGCCTGAAGCACAAAATATTTCAATGTTTTCCAAAAGAGTTGCTTTAGTTTTGTTTTAACACTTTTCACTATAGAGCTGTATGTTTTTGTTTCCCATGAACATATCTAAATCCTTTTAAGGACTCACCTATGACAGGGAGATCCATAGATAATCTATTTTTTTCCAAAATACACATTTTGATCCATTCTGACTTTTCTACAGTGCAGTCTCATTGATTACCCTTTGTTCTTGTATTCTGGGGAAAAGCAGAGAGAATTTTACAAAATAGCACTTAGTATGCCACAAAACTGCACTAAAATCTTCTTTGTCCTGGTCCTATTTAAACTACATACTTTATACTTCTAATTTACACTTCTTATACACTCTCAATTTTAACCAGATACAGAAGGAGAACTCCCAGAAATTGTCATCAGTTTGGAAGAGTTTTCCCCAAATTTCATGGAAAAATAGAAGTAGTGAATTTCAAAGAAAACATGAGTTACATTCCATCACATTCTGGGTGTCTTAGGTAAGAAATAGGTAGAAATTTGGGAGGGGGAAGGGGGGGGGCAAAAAAAAAAGAAGAGTTAATAAGAGACAGGTAATACTAAAAGTATACTGATATGGTGAGCTTTACCCTTTCTGCCCCAAATGTCAGGTTCTGTCCTCTTTTGAAAAAGGAGGACCTGGGAAGAAGGGAACTCTTGTTTTCTTGCTTAATCCAGGAAGTCAGCAAGGAAACTTTCTTTTGGGAGCAGCAATGGTAAGGGATGTGGTCCTCGTATAGAAATTACAGAGACAGCAGTAGGGTCTCTTTTCCCTTTACCGCCAGGATTATGTGTCTGGATGGATTGCCAGACTCTCTCCATCTTTTTCTTCAACCTCAAACAAAATATGTTGGTTTAGATGAGTTGGAAATAGTGAAATAAAAGGACAGTATAATTTGAATTTAGGAGAACAGAAGTTTCCAGCCATGCGCAAACATAGGCAAATACCACATACTAAATTTCACTAGAAAGCTGTTGTGTCTTCCTCAGTGAGGACAGTTGGCTCTGGAGTATATCCTTACAGCCCTCCACGAAGAGATATGCTCATGCTGCTGCACCGAGAGTCGGCACCACTCCTCAGACAATGGTTAGTGCCATTGTGCTTGAGCTCAGTGAGAGGTAGGAAGTACCAGCCTGGGCTTATCACCATTGTGACAGCATTATTTTTGGACCCTGAGCACAAGTTAACTGCACTTGTAAAATGTAGTATTTCAATATTTCAAAATCAATTATTTCAGTCAAACGTATTATTTCAATATTTTTTCCTAAAAAATTTTCAAGGTAACCCAACAGGAAACAGGGTTTTCTCAAGATTTTTGTGACAGTGGGCTGTAGGAATTATCATCCTCAGGAGCATGTTGTCTTGTGCATGGAGCCTTAAACTTGTGATAAAAAAGTTGCAGTTCACTAAAGTGGGAACAGTGTTCAAAGGAGTCCATTACAAAAGAGAGCACAGTGACTTGAGCTGCATTTTCCATAAACCCTTACACGAATAGGTCATTAATTAGAAATTAAACATTTTTAAGGAGTTGGAAATTGAATAGGAGACTACTGAATGTAATGAAATTACTTCATTTAGATTTTCACAAGAGTGAACATATTTCTTTTTATTTTGCTTAACACTTTCAGAAATGTTAATATTTCAGAAAGTACAATTTTCATCAAAAATCCTTTTCAGAGGAGATTTTTCATCAAGATTCTCTGGTCATATTTCATTCTATAGGATCTGTATATTTTCCTTTGCTTTAGGCTTCACTAAAATGATTCAACTTTCATAAAAGTCTCCTGAGGAAAGGAATTTAATTTTAAAAATTTCCTTTTTTTTTCCAACTGACTCAAAGCCTGGGACTATGAAAACAATGATGATCCTGGAAGTGAATATTACTCTGTCAGTGTGCTTCTAAACCTATATGTCCATAATGCAGAACCCTGACAGCATAGCTGTGTACTGCAGTCCAAACGAAAACCAAGGGCTGAAACAGCTGTGACAGCAGAAATCTCTACTATTCCTACAGCACCTACACTTAGACCAGCATCACAGCACGTGGTATGGTTTTATTCTACTTATATAAGGGCAGATTTGGCTGATACAGATGCATCAACACAGAAACCCTTTGCCAGTGTAATACTGAAGTAAATAAAGCGTTGCTACTGTAGACATAAGCCTAGATTGCATGAGCTGCATTCAAATGAAAAAAATCTTGGGGAAAAAGGACTGTGCTACCAAATCACTCTCAAGCAGTTGTGAACGGTGATCATGGAGCCTGCAGGAACCAGGGTCATCTGTTGAGGAAGGTACAAAAGACTGGGATCCAGAGACAGCAGAAGAGAAGGAGAAGGTACTGCCTCCTGAGCCAAAAACAAACTGTATGTCTTGAAGAGGTGGAGCTGCAATGGTGAGTGAAACCCAATAAACTGTTCTTTGGTAGATGGTTTTGGACTTCACTGTGATTTCAGTAGCTGGTTTAGGAAAATGGAGACATCTACTTAAAACTCAACCCTGGATGAAAACCTAAATTGCTTTGGAAAGCTATGGCTGTTTCAAAGCTCGCCAGGTTATGGTGCTTTCCCACTGTGTCATAGGTTATTCCAGTGCAGAAGAACCAACATAAATAGTACTGTAAATCCTCTGTCCTGAACTGCCTTCACTCTGAATGGTCCTAGTGAGGCAGAGGATGAATCACAGATGGGGACAGGCTTATCAGGTGATCTGAGAAAACCTTATAATTTCTAATTGCAGTATTTAGTCCTGTGAATATCTCTGGGACTCCAGACAATACGAGTTAGAGGCAAGGGAGGTTAGCTTTTGTACTCGCTATCATGTACACCATGCATTTAACCGTGTGTGTAAAACTACCTGATATCAGTTAGAAAATCTTTGATAATTTACCCTTCAGAGTCATGGGAGTCATAATATCCCATCCTCTGGTATGGGATGCAGCTGTAACGGTGTGTCCTCTTCTCCTCTCTGTTAGAAGTGGAACTGCATCTACCCTTGACCTGACCAAGTAGAAATGTCTTAAAACTATCTCTGTTTCTCATACATATATTTTCTGGATGTGTGCTGAGTGTCTTCCAGACATGGAGCTCCTCATATTTCAAAAGGGTGCTGGAAGGCATGTGTCTTTCACCAAGCTTGCTGAGACATAATGACATAGGAATTGTTGCTACTGTGTATAGCTGTCATATCTCTGAAACAGCTGGACCTTCTGGCATCTTAGTTCTCCTTTTCTGGACAGACAGACGGGGTACCAGAAGGTAAGGGGAACTGTCAGACGCAGGGAAGCAGGACTAATCAGTAGCAACTGAGCATTACACCCTGTGTCCTTCATACAGCGGCACAGAGTGGGCAAAGTGATGTTCTGTTCTGGGGGGATGGAGGCTTCTATGAATGCTGCAGACATCAAAAGTCTTTATCAAGAATGTGTTTTCTCATGCAGTAGTTAAAAAAAGTATGTCTTGATTTCTAAGCTTCCTGATTTTGACTCACTTGGTAGTGGTGAAAAGATACAGATGTTAATGTCCTTGTTTTCTTTTACCAGGACTGATGAGGAGAGGAACTACCCCTTTGTTTTTTAACTGCCATTATTTTACTCAGGAGCAATATAAACACCTAAGTAGAATGCCATGACTGAAGGAGAATTAAGCATACTAATCTGCTCTCCATTCCATCCATTAATATACTATATATCCTGTCTTCACTTCACTTTCATATTCATTACTTCTTTAATGAAAAAAAAAGGATATTTTAATGGTCAAAAAAATCTAAATGATTAATGGTACATCAGTTAATGACATTTTAAAAGTATTTCAGGCTGGAAATGTGACACTACAATCATTAAAAATCAGATTCAATTTCCAAAGGTCCTAATCTTAAACTTTATACTGCTGGCAGAAACATAAAATGATATCCCGTAAGCCTGAGCTCTTCTGTATGATGGAAAAGCTCAGGAGTTTTGTGAGCGCTGCCAGAAAATAATGTGTTCTCGGAAATTCTGGAAGCTGAGCAGGAAGATAACTGATGAGGATATGACAGAGCAAATGAACAAATTGTTCGGTATAGAGGAATTCTCAGTCCAGAGAGATCTTTTTCTCTGAGACATCGTTTGGGGTCCAAGAGTAGCATAATGGCTCCAAATGGATAAAAACAACAGTAAATCCCATTCTCATGCATTATGCATGAGCTCTCGCTATTGGAGTTTACACCACCATCTGGTGTTTAATTATTCCCGCTTTACACCACACGGTGGTGTGAATCTAATGAAATGAATACGTACATTATAATAATTTGGTGCATAGATTCTGGTTTGCTAATTATTAGGTGCCAGGCATCCTTTTTCTGACACTGGGAGTTGAAATTCATTCTAAAAAATAAGTGTTTCTGTAGGCTCTCACTGGCAAATGCGATGACAATTAATTGTTCCATTCTCTAAAGATCCATTATTCCTATATGGCTGGTTGATTTTCTCTAACATCTGTACAACATAAATTAATTATACAGTAGTGTCAGAATTCCCATCCTCATATACTGTCAGTATTGTTATAAAGGACCTTTTCTATAATGTTTGTAAATTAAAAAAAAATAAAAATATATATATACTTTGGTATTGAAGGACTCTTTTCTTGTTTCCCTTGCAGACACAGTGGCTGTCACTATATGCACAAAGTTTTGTTATGTATCCAGGTTATTATTTTTTCACATTATCACCTATAGGCCATTAGATTTCAATCTGTCACCAGTGTATCTGAAACCAATATCCTGTGTTATTAAATTAGTTAGGATGGTAGTTTCTACCTGGCAATAAGCCCTGCTGTGAAGAGTGAGACTCTTCAGCGGAGTGCTGTGTTCCCAGTGCTCCCAGAAAGGATGCTGAAAACTGACTGGGTTCCTCATTAACAAATTATACTGTCCACATATTTTTCTGTGAGCAAAAATTTTTATAAATTAAGATAGAATGTATGGAGAGCCAACAGGATTTTCTGTAATAATCACAAAGAAAACTTGGAAGGCTTTAGTAGTATGTTCAACAGTGACGCTTTTCTACCAGAATATGGTGGTTATCTGGTAAGATAATGCTGTTAAAGGATATTCACTTAACCCCTGCATCCAGCAGTGTAAGCCTTCCTTACAACTTACAAATTTTAGCTTACTTTTCTACATTTTGATATACTTGTGAGCTCAGCGGTTCATAAATTTATGAGCAAACTTGCAAGGCTGGTTATAATGTATAGCATGAAAAACATGCCTAAAAACTGCAGATGTTTATATTTGAAGAGATATTTGAGAAAATAAGACAAAGCAGAATAGACTCTGAGAGCCTAGAACAAAAGCATTTTGATGTGGTGGTTTGGTTTTTTTCCACCTTTGGAAATTTCCCTATTAGTTTTACATATGTTTTTCAATGATCTTAAAAAAAATTAAGAAAGAAAAAAAGAATTAGGAACCATACTATTCAGGTAGTTTTCAATAAAGACTAAAAGCTCAGTTTGATACTACCTTGACAATTCAAACCACCCAATCATTCTTCTTCCCTTCCTTCTGTTCATGAAAACTTTGATAACGCATATTAATTGGCAATCGATGCATGTTAGAAAACAAAGAAAACATCAAGTTTCAGAAGAACATTTTTCACCCTTCTGCAAGAAACAAAAAAAAAAGCCTTGTTAAACTTTTCATTCATTGTTATCTGTGTTTTAATCAACAGCCTTTTCAAATTAGTATGTAGGTTTGAGTGGTATGGAGGAACCTACAGTTTCTAGCAGACATTGCAGAAAGAATATGTATTATAAAAGCAAAATTAATATGCTTATCCATATCACTAAGGAATTTCTTTCATTAGATCAGCTTTCAAATTATTATAAATACCATTGAAGTAAAGCTTCTAAATTCAGTGATATCACCAACAAAACTATTATTATTTACAGGATTAACAACTAAGCAAGTATTCCATAATTTTTCATTTTTTTGAAAAAAAAATCATATGCCACTGTACTTACCATTTTTCAAATATCCATCATTTGAATATTACAAAAGCTAAACGAATTCAGACATAAGACAATTCTCTAAGGTCCCAGCGGATGACAAAAAGTGATGTTCATAAAAATAATTTTCTGATACAGACTTTCACTTCCTGTACGTAAAACTGTAATAGAAAACATTTGTATAGACCGATGATTGTCTTGGAAATAAGTCTCACTTTCTTTTTTAAGGAAAACTAAGTAAGAAATAATCCAAAAGTCTAGCAACATCCACCAGGTGCTTTTGATGCAGTGTATGTTGTTTTCCAACTTCTGCTTATCAGGGAGCAGACTTATGCCATATTCTCTGGTCCTGGAGTAAGTGAGGATGTTGTGAGGTTTATACCAGCTCCCTGAGCTAGCAGGGAACCTCAAATTCTAGTACTTGAAGAAATTAGGAAAAGGACTGTGTGGGGTTAAACTTAGTATTATCTCATCAGCATTCAGCACCACTGTTATACCATGAAGGAGAAAAAATAACAGAGAAACATGAGAAGAGGAATAGATAAAAGGCAAGCACTGAGAGGAAAAACATGTTGTTTCTTAATTGAGCTGGAAAGAAAGAAGAGGAGGAGGGGAAGACGTTGCTTGCAGCTCTCTTTTGATGAGAAACCTTTTTGTGCCCATGACTATGTAGGTTAAAAATGTAGTGCTGCCTCTAACAGACAGTCATATTGTAATTCTTATACAGTAAATCAACGGTGAAAATTCAGGAAGAAAATAAGAGGAGGAAAGGAGGAAAAAATATAATTCAGCAATATTTGAAAGATGTGCAGGGTCAATTCATCTGAATTAAGGCATCACCATAATTCCTTTGAAGTCACTGAAGCTATGCAAGTTTACACCAGCTGAGATTTTCACTCCCTTCTTCTTACTCTCAATGTCTCAGCTCTTTTCTCCCCACCATATCCCAAAGCGCCCCTGACTCTGTAGTTCTATACTGTACTGTCGTTTATATTGTACACAAAATGACAAGCCGGGGGGGGGGTGGGGGGGGAGAACACGTGAGACACCACCAACTTGTAAGTGTATTAGATTCAGTGTTAAGACATTGTCTCATACCTGAATTTTTTTCTGAACGATCTGAACTTCACACACTATTAATGTTTCAGCATTTCATTGATTTTAATTATTTTTCTGTTTCCTTTTAGACAACTGTATCCTTACCCGTTATCTGGCCTGGCCTAGAATTAATCTCAAAAGAGTGAATTCTGAAATGGAATTTTCAATATATTCCATTTGCAGATCCAGAATAAACATGGCAAGAACAGCCAGTGTATAGGCGTTTTGGCACTTCTGTTCACAGGTGGCAGGGGAAACTACATCAACTCAAAAAATAAACAAAAAGAAACCCCACCCACAAACAAACAAGTAAACTAAATCTCCCTGAATTTGGGATAAAGGTTGGGCTTGGGGCAGAGATTTGACACTGTTCTTACTGTAGCTAATCCTAATGCAGTGTTTTCTAACTATGCAATAAACATTCCCCCTCGGATGGAGCTGCCTGTCAGCCCGCTCTACAGTAGCAATGGCCATATGGAGCACCCTGCAGACGGCTGGGCAGTGGCATGTGTACAGCTGTGCAGGATGAGCACCCAGGTGTTTCCGCCTGCCTGTGATAGGCAGCGAGCAGGCAGCTCTGCAAGGGTGGGGAGGATACTCAGCAAGGGTGAAAGAAACCAGAAAGATGGGATTTGACAGGAAATAGTAATAATAATAAATAACATCAATACATAATAATAAAATGTTTTCTTTTTGTTTTTTTTTACCGGATCAGTATTTTATACTCCATCATGAGGAACAAAGGCTGGTCTCACTTAGGCTTTGATGAGATTGTAAGTAAGAAATATGAATATAACACAAGCGTAGGCACATATGAGGTAGCTCAAAATCGTGTTAAAATAGCAATGAGGATTGATTTGTTTTGGCTGCCACATAAACTAAATGAGTATACCTGAAGCAGACAGGTAGCACCAGATTCTATCCCCAGATTTGCTCAGCTCTCATTCCCAGAGCCGCTGCTACCTGATTCCAGAGGTTCAGCTTTCCAGAGTTGCAGTTCCACACTAAATATACTGCTTAGACTATAGGGAACGCAAAGTCACCTCACTGGCTGCATCTGAGTTTCTTTTAACTTGTGCTGGTGAAACTGCTATTGAAACCCGAGCTTCTCTCTGTCACAGCTGAAGCTGGAAAAGATACATTTTATGCTACCATCAGCTGAATCCTGCACGCAGCTGCATCCAAATTCAGATATATCCATACGCACAAATAACAGTGCTGTGAAGCGGTGAACACAAAGGAAATACACATTGGAAAAAGATACTATAAAGTGCCAGATAGTGTTTCATGTTATACAAAAAAATATTTATTACTAAGTATTTACATTGCTTACAAAGCTTTAGAGATACTTTAGAGGGTGTTTTAAAATAATACATGAACAGGATGAAGATTTTCTTTAAAATAAAGAAAATTTCAGGTATATATTTTATACAAGGTGAAATGAACATCCGTTTCATCATTTCACTGTTCATTTCAGTGTCAAAGGATTGATTTTTATCCAAATTCAGATTTTTTCAGACATACCTATACATACCTTTGGATATTGGTAAATATATATGGATTGTTATTTTGCTTTGGGCCGAAAAATTTAGAAAAAAAATTTGAGAAAAATGTATTTTATAAACACAGTCTTGTGAAAATTAGCATCATAGGAAACAGATACGCAACAGAAATACATTAATGAAAACCAACGTCAGCTCCTTTACTTTCAAATATTCCTTTGCACTGTATGCACTATTGACCTTGCATATAGATTGGGAAGAAACAGGGGAAAATTAAGACTGTCAGCCTAAGGATTTTTGAACTTTCAACAGACGTGGACTCCCCTCCTCCTGCAATTATCATCCTAAGCCCAGCAAACTTTTGAGCGATTTAGCACAATAGCCAGTGTGTCATGAGTCTTCACCAGTGAGAGTATGGCTGAGAAATGAAGTAGAAGTGTATTACACATGCTCGAGTTTTGGTCATTACTCTTTAACAAATCGGAAAATACTCGTCCTGTTAATCCTGACAAGAACTGAGTGTCACAGAAAGTCAAATGTACGGCTCATCTCACCTAAGGTTAATCATATAAAAATTAGACTTCTCCTTGGACTTCTCCTCCTCTTCCATGGAGAGACAGAAATGAGAAAAATTGGTTTCTGGATATGCCTATCTCTCTCCACCGATTACAAAAGGAGACCAGACAGCTTGCTTAGGCTAGGCTAGCTTTTACATAGCCACACAAAGAGGGATGAATCCCATCTGCGGGGTGAGATTTTCAAAAGTGCTTACATAACTTAAGCATTCACTTTTCATAGGCTTTACAGAAATCTGTGTTTCTAAATTACTTACACTTGGAGTTTATTTTAATTCCTATCAAATGAACAGACAGGCACATTAGCAAAATCCAAGTAAGCTGATTATGTCTTTTAGTTCTCGGTGTGTGTTTTAAGCATACCTTACAATTTCTTTGTCTGTTTTTTGTTAGCACATACTTGGAAAAGCAATACGGAAGATGCATGCATCCTGATGGGGATATTGAGTTCAAAAAGATAACAGAAGAAACATAGGAGAACCTTCATTAAAACTGCTCAGGGGAAGAGAAAGTAACCCCTAATAAACCTGCATTGCCACACACCAAAAAAAAATTTCCTTCTATAACTAGTAATCGGTGATTGCTTTATATAGTCTGAGGCATTAAAGTAGTTCTTGTATTTATCCCAGCTAAAGAAAATTGCAAACTGCATTCAGAGTCATCCCTGTCATCTTTATTTGATTATTAAATATAATTTGCCTAAATAATAGGATGTAATATTGTGTTCTACTTATTATACTCCTGAGAGGAGGAGAAACTCTCCAGATGAAGCTATGATGCACGATAGAAAGATTTCATACCTGACTGATAAAGCACACCTTTGTCCATGGCACCATTGCGTTTCACAACCCTCCACCTCATGACTAACTGTAGGAGCCAAGGTTAAAGCCCTTGGGCACATAAATTCCCATTAATGAAGTCTCTTAGGCACTTAATCCTGGCACACACAGCAGTTTAATTCTGTAAGCATTACACAGTGAGGTGCCAAGATCCTGCCTAAATCCCAGCTCGATTAATAAAATAGATATTTCCAGAACTGTTTTACCTGGGTGGATTCATAGTGTAACCAGTCTGTAAGAAAGATAAAGGGGCAATTCAATGGTTGACGAGATGCGAGGGAGCTAAGCTTTGCTCCTCTCCTGGCTGAACCCACACCTGGCTGGGGGATGCCACTGATGAGGTGTTCCAAGGGAGTTTCTCAGCCTCTTCTGTCTCACTTTCCAGGAAATAATTGAATACCTACAGGGCCAGAAGTAGAGCAGAATGACTTGTTGGCCTCCTGTTTGGAGTGCTCACCTGGAATATGGTATCATATGCATATGGAACATGTAAATAATCCAGAAAGGGTGGAACAGGTTCACCATATAGAAATGTAAGTAGTCCTCCTCTTTAACCAGGTGGTTTCAATTTACATAGAAGATGATGGTTTATACCACTTTGTGAAAGTGGGAAGGGAGATGGGGGAGTTGGAATTGAATATTCCTTGCCATATGATGAGTGCTTTAACTGGGCTAAAGAAGGCAGAGCAGGGCAAACATCTATTGAAAAAAACCCCAACCAAACAAAAACAACAAAAAAAGATACACATAGGCACCAATCTTAATGCTAATGCTTAAACAAGGACCTGTGAATTTCCAGTTAGGCACTTCTCGCTATTACAGATTTAAAAATTGAATTTCTGAAAACTGAACAGCCATTGATTGCACTGCTGTCTTTGCAGGAGTTATATGTATCTTAAATAAACAATATATCTTTTATATGGCGAAATAAAGCTCTTCAACAGACCCACGACACTGCAAGCCCATGACTAGAAGCTGTTGTCTTCCTTTTTTCTTTCCCACAGCCAGACATTGCTACGATTTCCTTTTAAAAGGTGCTGGCAATTGTTGGACGCTTTCCTGAACTACTCATCTCAGCATATCTACAGCAAATTGGGCAATAAAAGTGACTGATTAGCGCACTGAAGGATCTTAGTAAAGCAAATAGTGAAGCAATGCCAGAGCTGTGGTAACGAAAGGACTCAAAATCCCACCCAACAGTGGATTAAAAGGCAAGACCAGCAATTACAATAGCTCAGGCTGCCACTAAGCTATAGCCACATTATTTTGGCTTTGCTTCCTCTTGTAGGTGCCCTGATTTCCACAGGCATATGGAAGCTATACATCTGCATCCACCGCATACAATTTGGAGTTATTAACCTTATTATACAGCTGTATAACAGAAGACTAGCATTCAAGTCTCTTCTGTGAGTCTATCCTGGTTTGCTTTTCTAAATCTCATGAGACAGAATCCAAATCGATATCAGAAATATGTTCCTGAGGGAAACCTTTTGTGCAACTCAGTCTAAGCATCTTCATAGCTAGGATATAAACAGAAGATTTTGATTTTTTAGTTTTGGGTTGTTTGGTTTTTTTTTCCAGTATAGCATACAAAATTACTTCTCTATCATATCTGCTTTTACTTTTGTTATTTCCAGACTAAGACTCTGACATTGCAAACATTTAATTTTGAGCATGTGAGTAGTGCCATAGAGTTCAAGAAGGGCAACAGAACTGACCGGAGACATCTGACCCCAATTTAAACCTTAATCCTGTGGAGATTTTTGAATATGAAATCAATATGACTATTCACACTGTTAAAGATAGGAATGTGAACTCTTTATGGGTTGGGATCTAACTAGAATAGGCCTTTTTAATTTCATTTGGTGCAGGAATTCCGTGTTTCTGACCATTTTGTTGCTCTTCTTGTAACCTTGCATATTATTGTTTTGATGTTTTGGAAAGATGATTATCTCAAGGGTTTCAGCAGGACCAAATGTGTTTCAGTGAGCTTCCCAATATCTGCCAATAATATCTTGTAAGAAAATAGAATTTCCACAGTTCTGAAAACTATAACTACATACTAATAAAATAATGTATTCAAATGCACCATTGAACCTTCACAGAACTCGGGTTTCTAATGGAGAATAGTCCCCTTCTGGCTTGTGTTGTGAAGTATTATCTCCACATGTATCATTAATTTTCTTTTCATAATATTAGGCCTCGTTAATCCATCCCTAGTTGCCTTGTATTTAAAAATAGAAGTTATTAAAGTGAATTGCTCTGAATTGCATAGTAAATAAATTATATAGGTTATTTGGCTCCTAAACTCATGTCATAAAAATGTATTATTATTATATGTACACACACATAAGTACACACATACAATCATATATTTGTTTTAACAAAACAGAAAATTAAGTTAAAGGGAAGCCAGTTCTTTCTACAGCTAATAATGCCTATTTACAGGGACTTCGCTAATATGCAAGGTACAGACAGTCTGTCAACTTACTTTAAAATCCATTCTTAGCAGGCATCTTTGAAAATCCAAGTCTAGAAATTCAAGATGACATACACTCTGCCTAAACCCCATCGAAGTCTCTAAAAGAAATCCAATACTTACTTACTTTCAGAAATTGTTTAATTCCCAGGGCATTTAAATTAGGTGTTTTCATTCTTCGATTAAAGCCCCCTGGGTGGTTAATTTTAATTCCCAAATATAGGAACTTCATTCACACTGGACAGTCCAAATAGACACTTGAACTCTGTGAAAGTCTTTAGAGAAGCTTGAGAAACATGAACTATAGGACTATAATTAGCATCCTCTGTCATGCTGGCTATTGATTGGGATTTAATTTTTTTTTTTTCTATAAAGGGCCGTTCTAGATCAGCGCTAGAACCCTGTTCTAGGCTACTCAATAAGTGGGGACTGAACACTTACAAGCTGTCAGAGTGCCCAAACCACCAGGCCCATGCAATTTTTCCACACTCATCTTCATCAAGCACACATCAAGCAGTTAAAAGTCACAGGACAAGAGGAAACAAAGACTAATTTTTATTTGATAAGAAAGGAAGTAGATGGCTTAGAGGAATGAGAATGAAATTTTTGTCCCTACTCTGGATCTGGTATCCTTCATCCCCTGAGGCTGTCCTAACTGCTGACTTTCTGTATAGGGGGTGGCCAGCAGTTTGGCAAGGACAGTTGAGAGCGGGACAGACCATAAATGATGAAGACAATTCGTGTTTCCTCTTTGTTCCTGAATTCTTGGGAGAAGAGGTAAGAAGAGTTAAATACTAATTTCATGATGACATGATGCAAGGAGACACCTCTATTCTATATACTACCCATATAGAATAATGGCAGTATGTAGAGTACTGCCAATAAGAGCTCTCTCCCCTGAAGCACAATCTGAAGTGAAACAGACAGTATATCCCTGTCCAAGCCTCCAGAGGTATCTTCTCATACTACTGAGGGTGCAGGGAATTTAACTGTCTGTGTAGTTTCCCATTGCAAGGACCAATTCCCTGCATTTTTGGAGAGGAAGTACTTAATCACCTTTATTAGGCGGATGGATTCCTCTTCAGTTTATACTGAAGCATCAGTAGCAGGGAACAACATTTTGCATTGCTTTGCTTCACTTTTTGCTTTGCCTTGCTTGATTTTATTCTCCAGTAAATATCATTTAGTAGAGATCCTACTGTTTCTACACATTCAGCTTTTTCCTTGGAAAATTTTACTAAGTTCAGTTTATATTTTCTGTCCTCATGATCTAACTACCTGTAGATACTTGGGTACCTGAATGTTTTCTTGCACATTGCTCATGAACTGGCAAAGTCTAAAATCAGTTTTCTTCTAGGGAATGGGCTGTTTAATCAGCTCTGTGAGTAATAATCATGTTGTGAGTGTAACTATGTCCTAATTTTGGAGCAGTGTGATAAATAAAGTTAATGCAATGTTTTGGTCTCTCCTGCATTGTGTCATTTCTTCACAGATTATTTCTGTCATTCTCAAATTCAGCCATTTCAGGCAACAACTGCCAGAGAATTGCTTCCTTCTTTCTTCCAAACTTCCTTTCCAAATGAATTCTACCTTTAAATGTAAGACAGACTGTAAGTTCAATATCTTGCAGCCCTGCAGGGTTAGAAACAGAAGCTTTATCCCATTAGAAACAGATGGTTCCTACCTTCCCAATGGGACATACAGAGCTCTAACTAGAGTCCCTGGAAAGTCCTGAAACAGTATGTTGTGACAGACTCTTCACACCTGCAATCTTGCCAGTTACTAACCTACCCTATAAGCCTACCTTTTAAAAATTGGAAGGTGAATGAAAAATGCAGTAGCAAAACAGCACTGATTTCAGGCAAAAAAATCCTTTGGCTCAGAAAAATGATATAAAATAAAAATTGGAAGTGTAGTAACATAACAAAGACTTACAATTTCACTGCAAAATTGATGTGCTAAATATGACTCGATGAGAAGTTGTGTACAACAAATACTGCTGTTGTTGATTAAGGATTTCCTCTGGCAGGATGACAAAGGACTGAAGGCTGTAATTTTGATTTACATTAGCCAGTGATAAGTCCATCTTACTGGTAAGTCAGCAAATACTTCGGAATATAGGACTAGGATGAAATTAATTTTTAATGTAGCTCAGCTCCTGATATTACAAGTATCTATATCACATAATACTTTAAATAAATTAAACAAGTTCCACTTTAAAAATAGGCCAGATTTTTTTCTGTAATCACTCTTCCTGTAGAAACCTCTTTGTTCTTACGGCAGAAATCTCACTCTCCCTTCATGCCTACGTATATTGATGACCTGACTAATGATCTTGGCTGTTTTTTTTTTAATCCTGTGTCAACATTATCACTTAATTTAAACAGTTTTCTTTTTTTTTTTCTGGTTTTTACTCTTCTTGTATAATTTCAGTCCTTCTTAGCCTACTTTCCCATGTCTAAACTACCAAAGAACATTTTGTTTCTTCTTGTTGGAAGGCTTTCTCCTGATCTTGTGCCCTTCTCCAATCTATTCCAGCCTGAATGCAACTTTTCTTGACTCCAGGTGATCAGAAACATATACAGTAATTTTTGATGACATTTTGCCTTGGCCTCGTACAAAGTCATTGATTCCTGCCTCTCTCCTCTGAAAATGCTTCAAATGATACTTTGTAGGATCACATTTGTCTTTTTCATGGTCATACTGTCTTGATGGCACATAGTTGTCTATGATGTGTCGAGACAGATTCTCTTCCTCGGTCATTTCCAAGTGACAAATTCCTGATTTACTGAAAAAAATGTTGTTATTAATTCCTAAATGCATGACCATATATTTCATATTATTGAATTTCATTTTGTTCCTATTTTTCCGCTACTCTGGGTCATCCGATTCTTTCTGCGTGATATCCTAATTTTCCTAACAAGTTATATATTTCAGTTAACTCAATATCATATTTCTTTCAAGGTTATTGCAGAAAATATTAATGAAACCACTCAAGAGACCAGCCACTGCAGAACTGCAGTGGCACGCTCCCTCTACCTGAGTTCCTTCCTGTTCTTTTCTTCTATCACCACCCCTTCTTCCCCACTTTATAATTCCCAGATTAATCCCTTTTTTCTCCTCTTCTTAACTAACAATTCCTGTGTGGTATCAGATTGATTAGATCTGTTCTCTTTCCCTGTCTAGAAAATCAATTATTTTTCAATGAATTCTATCAGGTTAGACTGGTAATATCTTATTCTTTCTTTCAAAATGTCTTTCAGAAGAAGCCTTGCATATTATTATTTAGCAGACTAATGGGTTGTCACTCTGCCCTCCTTTTCATACTTTATCTTCTATTCTCCACTAATATGAGACAACTTAGGAAATAAAAAATTATTACAAATTCTGGCTGTGAAGTCTGCAATTCTATGTTACATTTTGCTCCAAGTTCTGGAAAAGAAATTACTTGGTTCCTCTGATTCAAACACTTTAAGATCTTTATGTTTTGCATCTACCTCAGTTGCAGTAATTTCCATTTCTGAACCTCTGTTCCCACACTCATTACCTTACCTTTGTCTTCATGTTCAGCATCACCAGTTTGATAGAAAACTGAGGAAAATATTCATTTAAATAGATATCTTTCTATTATCATTGCATATTATTTCTTGTTCTTCTATATTTAATCTTTTTTGTGTGTGATAGAAGCAATTTCTTACAGCTTGACTCACAAACAATATATAGGAAGTACAAAAGTATAATCCGTCCCAGTTTCTCAATTTTATTTTTTTTTTTACTTTGTTCCTATATATTCTTCTTTCTGTTGGTATTTGATCTCTTTTCATTCCAGTATTTCTTTGAATCACTTAGTTACCCAGTTAGTTCTGACGCACTGAAAGATTCATCCTGCTGCTCCTTTGGGTTATGGGATTCAGATGATTTTGCCCCTTTAGTTTAAATAAAATCCAGATTTTCTTTCCATTGAAGTTCCTGAATGCTATGGAGTAGTTGGTTTCACTATTTGCTTCCTGTAGTTTATCAGCAGTTGACCTTTCACAAGAGAGAACCTTGGTAACAGACTCTTCATTTATCTTTATTTATAATGTGACTGGAACAACAGATAAACAACAGATAATCACTTGTGGTTTGGTTGTTATTTTTTTTTTAATGCCATGACCAATTAGTCTATATTGTAACTACTTACTAAAAATCAGCTAAAAAATGAGTGTTTTGTGTTGATTTGGTGACTAGCTGGTGAAGTAGGCACTGCTGTTTTCAGAAAGAAGGGATGTGGAGGAGTCCAACGAAGTTTTCCTAATTTTTTAATAGGAAAAATAGCTGTTATTTGGTACGAGCAACAGACTACATATTGACAAAATCTATACTAGGACTGCAAACTTAGTGAGGTCTTAATTTTAATTGCTCCGTGCTGATTCATTTTCTGAAGATATTAAGAAAAAAAAGTGTCCATATAAAATAATTCATAGTATTTTGAAGAATATCATGACATTATCTTGAAAGTCTTTTCTCTAAATATGAGACAAATCCACCTCTGTTTAATTTGTGAGATTATCACCATTAAGGTGGTCTGGCTGCAGATGTTGTGTAGTTGCTCTAGCCAATGGCAGGATCAGAAAATTGAGAATCAATAAATCTCTACCTGAACGTTGATTGTACAATATCTGTCTTTGTCCTTTCTGGAATTAGCTGGTGGTCTATTGCCCATTAGAAAAAAGTTACCTGAGCAGAAGCTAATGTTACAGATGCTATAGAAAGAGCAGCAGCAGCACAAACAGATTTAAATCAGCTCAATTCCAAGAAAAACTCTTTCATCTTGAAACAATTTAAACTCTACCATGGGTAAGTAAACAGAAAGAATTTTTTCTTTCACCTTCAGCTGTCAGTAGTGGTTTTCACATTCCCTGTCTTCAGATATGAGGAAGGTTTTCATATCTTTCCTGGTACAAGACTCTCTTAAGCTGTTAACACGATTATTTCTCTTCAGTTTACATAGTTCTTACTGTATGTACACGATACTCAATTCTGAAACTTTTCTAAACCAGAGTTCCTTGAACAGATACTGAGCAGTCAAGATCTTTTTTCTATAAATTGTGTTGATCATACAGAAATATAAAAACAAGTTTAGCAACTGAGTCTAATTTTATTTCTGTATCTATATCATCAGTCTAATTCTCTGTGGTATAGTTAGTCTTTATACATGTTCATACATAGAAATGAAACTATATACGTACTTAAACACCAGGGAATAAGAAAGATCTAAAGAGTTCTTTTTTTTTTAAAAGCATGCAGATTCTATATGTTTCTTTCCTTTTAAGTCTAATATATCTCTTTTCTCAACTAAGAAAAGCCACAGGTGTATTGAAGAACTATCCTGACTGTTAAAGAGAACTAAATTTGAGTTCTGTGAGAAAATGCCAAAAATTTTAGCTGGCAAAAATGTTCTTCAAAAGTGCAACTTTTTTTTTTTAAACTAGCATTAGCCATCATACTAGCTGCTCCTGCTGCTCACAATATAGGATTAATCTGAACAAAGAGAAGATTAATGCTTGTTCTTACAAGTAGAAGGGCCCAAATCTGCTCCTCAGTGCCCACTAGTCAGAGGTCCTGTGCCCTCAACTAAGCCTATGGTAAGAACTATGTGGGTGCTTCTAATTTACATTCACCAGACTCACCCAGGTGATTTCTGTTTGAAACATTAGGAAGTGCTCATGAGAGCTAGTTCATTCACTGGGCTTTAAGACTGTACACACCACCTGAGGGGAAAGTAATATCTGGAATTATAGCCCTCTTCAGTGTTTGTCCACAGTCAGAGGAAGAACGATGGAGAGAATTAATATAACAATTTACAATGATCCTCATATTGTTTTCTTACTTAAAATTTGCTTATTTTGACTCACCTGACTGATTCATCTGGCTCCATCTGTTTAATAACAGTGATTAGTAGTAGGGAGGCCTTACAAACAACCTAGATGATAGCATCAATTCCAGTTATGCTTATCCAAGAAAAGATGCTTGGATGTCCAGACACATTCTTCACAAGAGCTTTTAAACTTTTGTACTCAGGGAAATATCTTTAGGACTGAGAAACAACATATTCTGTTTTCATATTCTGTATTCTGTTAAAGATCACCCTTGAGGAAAAATGCAAAGTACAGAGGTGTTCTGTGGCTGCTATTGCAAAGTATGGACAGGCAGATGTCTCTCTCTCCTGTTTATGTTTTGTGAAAATTTAGTAGCTGGTGATGGTATTTCTGTTATGGCTCCCAAAGTACTTTGAGTTCTTTTTCAGCTGACGTAGATCCCCCCTGTTACAAAGAAAAACGATTGGTATGCACCAAGCATATCCATCTTTGATCTGTCCTCTCAGCCTTTCACATTTGACATGTTAGGGAATTGGCAATTATCAACAGATGGTGCAAATTAGAATGTCATGATGTTACTTTAAATTTTCTCCAGTGGCAGGTTATCTTTCTAATAAATCCAGGGGTTAAGAAAACACAAAGATAATATTTCCCTTCCTTTGACCCATTCACCTTTAGTCTTGAAATAAGTCGAAGAACCAAATCTAGTAAATCCACATATTTTGCTGACTCACTGATTTCATTGCCCAGGTAACTATTCCTTAATTTATCCCTTAATCCAAAAGTTTCTCCTTTAGTTTTATCTCTTAATCTGGAAGTTGACAAGGATGAAATCTAATGTCTATTATCATACAGCAAAATCATTAGATATGAACCAGTCACCTAAACCACCTGAATGAGAATGAGAAATAGTTAGTGAACTAAGGACTGAAAAGGGTAATGTACAATTGCATCAACGACAATTTACTAAAAATATAAAGCAAGGGAATATTTAAGTGGAGGAAGACTGTTAAAAATGGAAACTTCAAATTATTTGCCCATCAGTGATCAAAGGTTACCAAAAACTAGGATTAAAAACTGGGCTAGACTTGTTGAAGTATATTTCAGAAACAAGGTGTAATTCCTTGTAAAATTATTATTAAGCAAGGATAATAATTCTAATTATTTGATTATTTTGAGATAAATCTCATAAATTTGTTATTCCATTTGTTTCCTTAACATGTGGTTGGGAACTAGTGAACTCGCTATCAAATTCAAAATAAATAAAGACTAAAATCAGAAAAAAATATTAAGTATAAATTATTTTAATTTCATAATTCAAAGAAAAAAAAAGTTACTCTCTATATTAAAAAAAAAAAGTCTTGATTCTCTTTCTCACTTAAACTAGCAGTTTATCATTTTATCATTTACTGTCTGCTTATGCTTATTTCCTGAGCCATTTACTTTTAACCTTGGACGCTCAAATACACTGGTGATAATTTACAAAGAATCCATAAGTGGTGATAAACCCTCCTAAAGTTCATACAAATCCTATTTGAAACTTCAAAACTACCTTGTTAAAAGAATTTCTGGAAAAACTCAAATGGAAGAAGAAAGTTTACAGAATGTGGAAAAAGGGAATGGCCACTTGGGAGAAGTATAAGAGTGCTGTCAGAGTAGGCAGAGATGCAACGAGGAAGACTAAGGCTCACTTGGAATTAAATCTGACAAGGGATGTCAAGGACAACGAGAAGAGCTTCTTCAAGTACACGAATAGCAAAAGGAAGACTAGGGGAAATGTGGACCCGCTGCTGTGAATGAGGTGGGTGCCCTGGTGACGGAGGATGCAGAGAAGGCAGAGTTACTGAATGCCTTCTTTGCTTCAGTCTTTACTGCTAAGGCCATCCCCCATGAATCCCAGACCCTGGAGGTAAGAGAAAATTTCTGGAGAAAGGAAAACTTTCCCTTGGTTGAGAAGGATCAGGTTACAGATCATTTAGGCAAACCTGACACCCACAAATCCATGGGCCTTGATGGTATACACCCATGAATGCCGAGGGAGCTGGCAGATATTATTCCTAAGCCACTCTCCATCATCTTTGAAAGGCCATGGAGAACAGGAGCAGTGCCTGAGGACTGGAGAAAGTCAACGTAACTCCAGTCTACAAGGACAAGAAGGAGGACCCAGGAAACCACAGGCCACTCAGCCCACCTCCATCCCTGCAAAAGTGATAGAACAGCTCATTCTGGATGTCATCTCTAGGCATGTGGAGGAAAAGAAGGTTATCAGGAATGGTCAACATGGATTCACCAAGGGGAAATCATGCTTGACAGACCCAATAGCCTTCTGTGACAGCAAGACTGGATGAGTAGATGAGGAGAGAGCAGTGGACGTTGTCTACCTCTACTTCAGCAAGGCTTCTGACACTGTCTCCCATAACATCCTCATAGGTAAGCTTAGGAAGTGTGGGTTAGATGAGTGGATAGTGAGGTGGACTGAGAACTGGCTGAGTGGCAGAGCTCAGAGGGTTGTGATCAGGGGTGCAGAGGCGGTGTTCCCCAGGTGTCAGTACTAGGTCCAGTCTTGTTCAACACATTAATCAATGACCTGGATGAGGGGACAGAGTGTACCTGTGCAACCTGCTCTGGGTGAACCTGCATTAGCAGGGGAATTGGACTAGATGATCTTCAGAGGTCCCTTCCAACCCCTACAATTCTGTGATTCTGTAAATTTTTTGAATATTAATAATATATAAAGATTAAAAAAAAAAAACAAACAAAAAAACCACCAAATAAAGTTCAAAATCTTTAGATTTTCATTCATTTATTTTTCACTTATTTATTTATCTGTATGAATTTTCTTGGCTTCATTTTTTCTTTAACTGGGGATCTGTCAGTATCAGATCGTGTTAGTTGTTAGTGGGTTTGAGCTTCCATATTTTTAAGGCAAAGTTTAAATAAATTAAAAAAAGTATTATTAAAACAAGTCTACAGAGCTGATATCTTGTAATCTTTTCTTTGCCATGTTTCATTTGCTACTAGTTTATTGAACAATGTCCTTTTAAATATCGATGATGCTCTATCTGCTCTGGAAACGAATGTAATTACAGGGTTTCAGTCTTCACACACTTTTTCTGGGCTTATACTTGTATGCTAACTTAATTACCTGTAATGGAATTAGTCTTGATTTACGCTGTTTTACCTGAGCTGCAAATCCAGCCTATGAAATACTTGACCTGGCTCCTGCAAGCATATACACTGAAGTTTGCAGGCTTTTACATACAGTAAAGAAATGGGCAAGTACTATATAGGCACTGTAAAAAAAAAAAAAATCAATATTTTCATATTGCTTCCCATGAAGTTTTTCATAGACCTGTCTTGGCCAATATGGTTATACTGTACACCCTTGATCTGTACAAACCAGTCTAGGCCAACTTCTACTGCCACCTAGTTTAAAGGCACAATTCCTGTCAACTTCCCTGGAAAACACCCTTTTTTTTAAACCGCTGGAGGGAAACAAAGGAGCTGCTTTAAAACAAAGTCCATTCTAGAAGCTTAATATTTGTTATTTTTTAGATTCCTTTTCAAAAAGAGTGAAAGAAGCATGGGCAGTTTTATCAATGAGAAGACCCTTTGCCATCAAGGCTTGAACACAATGTCTTTTAAAGACCCTTTTTACAAATGCTAGCATTTGAAAAGGACAAACAGGGAAATAAACCTCAAAGGGAATGACAATAGGATATGGAGAGGAAGTGGGTGGGTTAATGCATCTCAGAAGCAAAGCTCCTTATAAAGGCATTGAAGAGGTTTAAGGTTCTATTTAGTGACAAAAGGAGTTATGGAACAGGGCATAATTTTCCCACAGGATTTTTTTCTTTTGATGTTTTTGAAACACAAATTTAAAAAAAAAGAAAAAGAGGTAGTTTGTGATTTTATAGGCTGAAAGTTTGTGTAGTAGAGTGTGTCTATTTATAGAGGGGAAAGATAGGGTGCCACCAATATGCTGATGTATATAAAATCAGTTGAACTCAACATTCATCAGGAAAACTATTTGAAGGTTTGAAAAGTGTTGAACAGTATTTGAAAGCATGCTGATTTTCCTTCTTCACTTAGTATGTGTGAACAGAGATGTGGACTTTACCCAGTTTTAGAACTACACCTGCCATGTGCATTATCCTAGAGTTTATGATGGAAAGACAATCTGGAAGTGAACTGCAGCATTGCAAACTGCCTATAATTCTAACCTCAGTAAGGTGATCCACATCTAGGCCTCTGTACTCAGAATAGGCATTGACTGCAAAAATGAAATGTGGTCCCCTCAGAGGACATTTCCACTGTTAAGAGTTTTTCTGGAACGTTTTGAGCTGTATTTTGCCTAGTAAAAAGCCCACAGAATGAATTGTTATATTTGTGGAAGGTAAAGAAAGGAGTGAAGGAAAATTCTTCTTTGCTTTTTAAGTATTCTTAATCTATGTGTCCTAAGTGGGTTGTTCATGGTGAGAACTTCTTTTCTTGTGTCAGTGCTCTGTAACTATTGCAACAATACAAAACTGTTTAAACTCCTGAGATGTGAATTTCCCCTGATGCCTCAGGTAGACAGAACCATTTATAACAATGTGAAGACACTACTAACCAATGTCCTCCTTATAGCTTATATCGTGGCTTACATTTCCATATGCATACCTTCAAAAGCATGCAAATTTATCTTAATAGTTTCCTTCTAATTATCTAGACTAGACTGCTCTGCCTGTGCACTATGTGTCAGCACAGGGGAGGGACAGGGCACATGGTCAGAAACCCTAGCTTTAGAACATATTGAAAAGCAGATGAAATTCAACATCTTTTTGTTCAATCATTTTAAATTCTGTGGAGAACTTAGATGTGGATAGCCCTGTGCTCAGCTTTCCAGTAGGATTATGCTTATATTTTATACTAATCTTCCGTTGAAAAAAAACGTGATTTGAACAAAGTTTAGAACTGTCCACCATCGTGACAATTAGCCTTACATTATTATTGCTTAGTGCCTCTTCTTTCAGTGGGCATGAAGAGATTAACCAACATTTGTATCCTTTCAGTATAGGTCCCAATCGTCCTATGCCAAGCTCTGTGGTTATGTTATTCTGCACTTTTGCTAAGAAGGCCAATGTCCTCTGGTGTCCACTGCTGCCTGTGTGATGGAGGTGGCTTAAGATGATGGTTCTAGCAACATCCCAAGCTGCGGGTTGTACCACTCCTATCATTCCTTACCTTAAGCTTACACATGTTACAGTTACAAACCCAAAACTGTGGGTACAAGAGAGCTGAAAAGCCTTTTCTCAGATATAGGCATAATTCTGCACAGAATTAATAGTCACAGTTTGGTTTCAAAAAAGTGCCCAAGTCCATGTTTGTGATCCAATACAGAAGCACTGTCATCCTTCCAGCACCGAAGCTTACCAAGCAAATGATTGCAGGGAGAGGGGAGAAAAGTCAAAACATACAAGAAGAGAACTAAATTCACTGGAAACAACATCATGTTACTTTCTTGATTTGTTGGAAATGTTTTTTAAAAGGATCTAATTGTAAATGCTTTTGAAGAAACAGGGAGAGGACAAAATAAGATAAAAAAAAAGAAAAAAATGCTAAGGGAGCAGAATGAGGAAGGCTGATGAAAAGACTGAGCAACAAGTGCTGGAGGTTGGAGAAAATACTGATCACAACATAGCAGGAAAAAGCACAGCTCATTCTGGAAGAAATATTGTCAGGATCTGCTGATAGCACTGCTCAGGCTTCCCTGCTAGCTTCAGTCTTTGGGGGATCTGTTAAAAAAACAATAAAGAGGAAAACTTCAAATGTCATGCTGAGTTTCACAGTTTATATTAAAACGCTAAATTGTGTGAATTTATCCCTAAGCTTTCTTTTACTGCCAAAATACCATCATCTGATTTAGTACTTAGTGGCAGAGACTTTAACCTACCTATTCCTTGTGACAGTTGAATCAGTACAAGGGGAACAGAAATAAGAGCCAAGCAGCCACACAGCTGCACCTTCTTTACCTCCACTGAGGGAAGCCCGCACCCTCTTGCATTTGTATAGTGAAAAAAGGGACAGGAGAGGGAATCTGTCCCACAGGCCTAATGCCTTCCATGTTGCTATTTCCCCATCAGACTGCCCCCCATTACTACCCAAAGGATAGTTCAGGCTCTCTGGAATTTTTTTCTGCAGTCCTGAAGGTTGAAAGCATGCCAGCCTTTTTACCAGTGCTTCTGATTTTGCATCAGTACAATCACATTAGTAGAAAAACACATGGGAGAATCAAATCCCATAAATGAAATAGAAAATCCCTTTGGATGATTAGTTGAGACCAATGTTAAAAGAATATTTGTGTGCATGTCAGGTTCTTTGCCAGTCTCAAAGTAGTCATTTGGATTCACTTCATTATAGGCACTGCAGTACCTTAGGAGAGAAAGAGAGAAATAGAGCGTGAGACAGAGTAATAATAACCCTTGAACGATGAAGTCTTTCTCCTAGCACAACTTCAAATAACTCAGACAACTATCTTTTAATCAAATATACAAGCACTAGTGTAACTGAATTCAGCATAGCTAGCATCCATGAGGACGAAAAAAAAAAAGCACAAGAATGCAAAGGAGAAGGAGACACTAGATAAAACGAAGGGAGCACTACGTTATGGACTTAGACTTAAATAGAAGCACGAATACCAACTCGACAGCAGAATAAACACAGGCTGTAAAGATGGCCTGATCTTTTCCTTTTTAAGTCAATAGGACTTCCCTCACTGACTTTAGCAGGAGAGAAAACAGGCTGTTATTCTCCAGTCCTTCTTTCTACCAGTCTGGTTCTTGTTCTCTACTTTTCCACTTTGACTTTCTGGCCTGCATTCTCCACCTTCATCCTAGGGGTTTCTCTTAATTCATGTCCTCTGTTATAAATTTTCTTCTTCTGATAATGCCTTTTCATTTGCTCTTTTTTTGACATATTTTAAATAATGAAAAGAATCACTGTATTTCAGGAGCAGGTGACCAGGTAAACCTCATTGCGGATCAAAGGGCAAAACTGGTTTATCAATAGTAGGGTGACAAAATGAATCTAAACTCCTAATATACTGTGTTAATTCCCATTTGTCCTTCCTATGTCAAGTGGATGAACTACTTACTAATTGGCTTTACCATTGGGCTTTTTTCCAGATGTTTATTCCTACAAAGAACTTTAGATTCAGATCCTGATTCAATAAAATTATTTACTAGAGCGGAGTTTCAAGAGTATAAGTAGTAGAGATGACCCAAGTGTTTCATATGAAAATTTCCTCCATTAAAATCTGGCTTCAGTTCCAAAAAAAATATCCTATGCAAGCATGGATTTCTTTCAGATATGTTGTTTATAGTGATTTTTACCTCAAAATTTAATCAATATTTGTAGAAATCAAAGTAAAGGAAGTTTTTTTTTAAATGGTTGATGAAATCGTTGGGTTTTTTTACTAAGAAAAGACTTCAGTAAATATTTTAACAACTGTTTATAGAAACATTGATTAATGTGTCATGAATGCTTTCAGGAAAATGAAAATGAGCCCAATTTGAACTTTGTAAAATGAAAACAATTTGAAACTTGCTGTCAATAATATTTCCTTTTCCTTTCCAATGTCCTTAATGAGCAATTCGATTGACTTTGTTAGAGCTGTTCCTATTCTTTAACCCAGGCATATATTTAAAAACCTTATTTAGTGAAGGTATAGTGGTTTCTTTGTGGGGTTTTGGGGCTTTTTTTGGTTTTTTGTTTTTTTTTTTATCTTGTACCTGCATCTCAGCAGTAGGATTCATGTACCATTAGCTATCACAAAGTTACATGTCTAGTCCAAACTAGTAATCTAGTCTTCTTCTGTGGTCAATGGAGAAAGATAGTTATCTCAAGAAGGTAATTCCTTCCATCCACAGATAAGGTGTTTGTGACTGGTGATATGAATTGCCCTCAGAAAGCACTGTGTTTGTTTGACTGTAAAGGAAAAAGAAACAGCTGTTATGACTAGAATCTTAAAGGCTAGACAGCAGTGGTTTTGAGTGATGAAACCTTTGCAAGATACTAATGATTACTTAATTTCTGCAACTGTTTTGAATTTTGTTGGCTACCCTTTCTGTAGTCAGGGCAGCATCCCACAGCAAAAAAGTAGATACTGAGCTGTATGTAACAGCTTACTACTTTTCGTTCTTTTGCTATTGATTACAGAATCATAGAATCTTCA
>VWZL01005474.1:10672-55562 GCA_013396915.1 Stercorarius parasiticus
CCCGGCACCCCTCCCCGGCATCCCGCCCCGACATGCCGGCATCCCGCCCCGGCACCCCAGCATCCGCCAGCGCCGAATGAGCAGCGTCCCCCCCTGTACCGAAGCGGGATAGGCCCTGGGAGCGCACCCCTCTTCTCCGGCTGGCTCTCCAGCACGGTTCCCGGTAGTGCCACCCCGTAACCCTGGCTGCAGGTCCCTGCGGCATCACGCAAAAAGGGTCGGCTTTATCAGAGCGTGTCAGAGGCAGATGCGAAGAGCTGTGGTGGAGCGCAGGGGTTTTTCTGGGTTCCTGCCCCTTGGAGGGTTGCAGGTAGTCTTCACTTGGTGCGACTAAACATAAACTGTAGTTTTCTGTCAGCCCAGTGGAGCTTGTTTCAATGCGTTTTCTGCAAAGCGAAAAAGGCCAGGACCACCTTTCTGTTGAACAAATGACAGGAACCCAGCAGTGCCAGTGACAGGGCCTTCTGGAGGTCTCCCACCAAACGTCCTGATCGGAACAAGACTATTGCCAGCAGTAGGTGAGGTCAGGTGTGGTTTTGTGCCGCTGAGCCTTGAAAGCTGCCCAGCATGGGGATCTCTGCCTGTCTGGTGCGCTGTCCCAGAGCTGTCCCACATTCCTGAGGAAGGAGTTTCCTCATGTCCATGTCAAGCCAGTAGAAGTGCCTAGACAAGCAGGTCTGGGCACCATCCAACGTCCCACAAAGTTAGATGTGTTTCTTACGAGTGGCAAGTCCATGAGCCTGGAAAGAAACCTCCTTGGAGCTGCCCTGTAACCCTGTCTCAGCCAGCAGCGGTGATGTTGGGAAGGTTTAGTGTTGTCCTTCGCTAAGAGCAGTGACAGTCAGGAAGCCAGTACTAACCTTGCTGTTTGCCTGGTCACTGCGGGCAACCTACTCGCGTCTGACTGGAGAGGGGTCAGTGGGCACCAGTGACTCACGGGGTGAGACTGACAGCTGACCAGGCGAAATCCTGCTGGCGGTCTGGCAGACTTGGATGTATCTGGTTAGCCCCAAGTGCTTCAGGGACACCGGGTGACACTCAAGTGGTTTTCAAGTGCAATAAATAACTCCTGCCAGTAGTCCTTAATGCTACTATTTAATGTTACTGTTTACTGTGTCTCATGAAAGCAAAGTCACTGCAAGGAGAAGTGAATCTGCGTTCTTCTCATTGGTTAAAACTACTTCCCAACACATGCACTCACCACTCCCACTTCCCTCAGCCCTCGTGGTCTGTTGATTCCAGCGGCCTCCGGTGCTGCTTGGTGGGCTGCCAAATTGCTGGTCTGTGGACGTGGGCTCTTGTCCAACGTGTTTGGATGCTCCTTCAGTGTTCATTCAATGACTGCTCACAGGTACTCTTACAGATTAATATGCCGTCTGTGGTCTTTGAAGAAGTGTGCTGTGTCCCATCCTTTGACCTCTGACAGCTGTTTCTTAGTCTCAAGACTGGTCCTCATGTGTGAGGTCAGACGCAGCTTGTGGCGGTTTCTCTTGGTTTGTGTTTGGACCAGCTGGACCTCACCAGATCAATGTTTTGTCAATAGCTGTTCAATGCTATGCACAAACAAGCACACATGCTTTTTTATTACCAGCCATGGTAAAACCCAGCAGGGTGTGGTTGGTTTGTGATGCTGTGCTAATAGAGCAGAAACAGGAAGAGAATGCCCAGGAAAAATGGCTGTTGCCATCACTGGGAGACTCTGCACTCGTCTTTAAAAACCGAAATGGTCAGTGATCTCCAGGAGCAATACTGAATCTGGACAAATCTGCCTTGCTGTGGGACGAAGGAGTTTCCTTTTTCTGGCAGGACAAGGAGTTGGCTTCAGGTCTCAGTGTCTCTTTGCCCTTCCCAAGTAGCTTTCACAAGCCACCTTGGAAGATGGGCATTGCTTCTGCCATGAGGAAACTCAAGGAGAAAGAGTTATCCTGCAGTCAAGGTGCATGACCAGAGATGCATCTTCTTCCTTTCTGTTCACTTACACATTTCTCAATTCTTTCTGATGCCTGAGTCGAATAATCACCTTGTGCTTTGGTTAAACCTGATGTTGTGAGCATCATGATGACAATGCTAGTGTCCATGACATTACTGCTGATATTCTCAGTTAACACTCAACCAAAAACCAGTTCTTACATTGCCTTTTTTAATGAGCAAACCCAGCTTTCAAAGCTTCTAGGCTCTCCACACATCTTTTATGGATCAGTTAGCAAAAGGCAACCCAGGAATGTGACTCTCAGCTGACAATCCATCCTTCATAATTTGTAGGTCAGTCCAGAGTTTCCATGTTTCACTGCAGTCAGCAAATACCTGGACTTATGCTAGTAAACTTTGTCCTTCCTTTCTTTCAGCTTTGAATTGGGCACTTGTAGGGAAAGTTCCCTGAGATGCCTTGAGAGTCAGACCTCAATTGTGACTCAAGGTAGAGTCAATTTGATTTCCCATGACACTGTTATGTATGTCACATCTTAAATTTATCAAGCAATAGCAAAAGAATTTACAGCACAGTGTTTGGTACAAACATCAGAGGGTTAGGAAGTGTCTAACACATTTTTCCACAGGTCCATTGTGGCACTCTAGCAGCATGCCTGCTATGTTTTGTGTGAGTGGTACAAAAATATTGCCATTTTTTCCGTGGGACCGCTGTCTTGCTTGCACTCAACATAGCTCTGAAAGCAGAGCAGGGCTTTGTGATGAAAGAAGCCTCTGCTGCAGCCACGGATCATTTGCAGTTTGCACACACACAAGCGTGCAATCATGTGTCCATGGGTAAATATAAGTATAGAAATCTAAGTAAGTTACGGCACACTTATTCTTGATATAGCAGTGAGATGTCCTATCGAATCCATGAATGAGGAAGTAGAAATACAGGCCTTAAAGGAAAAATGCATACATGCATGTCCTTAGGCAACGTCTGTTCGCGCACACTGCACGTCAGTCCTTTCCAGCTTTTCACCATTGTAGTCTCCACCCTAGTCCAACCTGTGAAGAGTCCTTGGAGATCTCGCTTTACCAGTCATACCCAAATCAACTTCTAAATCCCTGGCTTCATTGTGGCAGTGATGTTCTTTTTTGGCAAAGCTAATTTTTAGCCTTTTTCTCCCTACAAAAAGCTGCTGTGTGACTTGTAAGTCTGATTTCAATTAAACTTGGCAGTTGGAAGAGATCATAAACATCCAAAATACTACTTGCTGAAACAAGCCATCATGGTGCAACAGAGTGAAAATTCACTCGTAATGTGGCAAGACATTTGTAGCTAGGCACCAAAGTATGAGGGGGAAGAGGGAGGTTATAAGCAAAAAGCAAAGTTCTCAAGGAGCATGGCACAATCCAGGAAAGGATGTGAATATGTGCCAAATAGGGGTTTATGAATCCTGCAGCTCACAGAAGGATTTGTTTCAGTGTGACCTAGCTTTCCAGGTCCATGCTGAGGTCAGTGGTTTAGCCATGGGGGTAGCACCAACTGCTGCCATGAGGCAACCACTCCTCCCCTGAAGAGCAGCATGTGGTCGTCACCGGCACTGCAGGGGTGTATCCACATGGAAGTGCCATGTCCCCTGGTCCACAGCAAAACGTGACCCCTCTGAGTGGGTGGTCTTGTGGAGTTGAAGGTGGCTGGGACAATAGGGGTGCAGGAGCTGGTCTAGCCCTTCTGATTATCTCTGTGTCAAGCCTCACAAGCCCTTTTCTGGCCAGAGAGGCCACAGAGAAGCACAGCCCCTGCAGCAGCTCTCCTACCAGCTTACCCCAAGCTCAGCATGCATTATGCTGTCGGCTTCTCCTGGGGAGAGTGGGCGTTTGGTCTTGTGAGTCCACTCTTCAGTGTGGTTGTGGCAGCCCTGAGCATCCCTGGGAACAGCGGCAGGCCCGGCACTTATAAGCAGCTTCAGTTTGCACTGGGGTGAAGCCCACAGCCACAGGTTGCTCACAAGAGCAAAAACACCCATGCGGTGCACCTCCCCAGGGCATGAAAGTGGTGCCTGGGATGAGCATGGCTCCAGCAAGAAGCAGGCAAGATAGAATCACAGAATCTTAGAATGGTTTGGGTTGGAAGGGACCTTAAAGATCATCTAGTTCCAACCCCCCTGCCATGGGCAGGGACACCTCCCGCTAGACCAGGCTGCTCAAAGCCCCATCCAGCCTGGCCTCGAACACTTCCGGGGATAGGGCATCCACAGCTTCTCTGGGCAACCTGTTCCAGTGTCTCATCACCCTCACAGTACAGAATTTATTCCTAATACCTAACCTAAATCTCCCCTCTTTCAGTTTAAAACTATTACCCCTCATCTTGTCGCTACACTCCCTGATAAAGAGTTTCTCCCCAGCTCTCCTATAGCCCCCCTTCAGGTACTGGAAGGCTGCTATAAGGTCTCCCCAGAGTCTTCTCTTCTCCAGGCTGAACAACCCCGACTCTCTCAGCCTGTCTTCACAGGAGAGGTGCTCCAGCCCTCTCATCATCTTTATGGCCCTGATCATCTTCATGAGAGGTAGGAAGCAAAAGTCAGGATGTGGGGAAAGGCCAGGTGAAGAGGGCTGGTGGATGGTGGGAGGTTCAGTGGGGCCGTGCACCCTGCACTGCGTGGGGTGCCCAGGTTCACAAGTCACCACCCTGAGTGCTGGTGACAGACCCTGTGTGTGCATGGATGCTCCGGACTCCAGCCCATGCGCTGTGCTGCGCGGCTATGCTCTTGGGTTAATTTAGTGCAGCTCCCTTAATGGAAACACTGCTTCCCAGAGTGACAGCGGGACTGACATATGCTCCCTTTCCAGCAGCGTGGGATGGGGGGGATCCTCTTTGAGGTCATTGCTCCTTTCAAGGCATGCAAAACCCCAGGGATATCCCCAGTGTCTCTCTCGGTCCCACCCTGTCTCTCCCCAACACTGGGGCATGCATGAGCAGGGGGGTGGGTGAGTATCACTGCTGCGCAACACCACACCAGACAGGCACATTCCTCTGTTTTTTTTCCAGCACCACGGTCGCAGCAGCATGGAGCAGCGTGTTTCCACAGGGCAGGGGCCAAGAGGCAAGGGCATGGCTCCATGCTGCCTGCAGGTCACCCTTGCCGCAGAGCCATGAGGCTGAGTGTCCCAGCATGGCCCCCTGCTCTCAGGATCCTGCTCCGCGAAGCCACGGCTCACTGAGATGAGGGCTGCAGAGCTCCTCTGCCAATGTGATGGTTTAGAAGGAGGGCTGGGAAGGGCTGACTTCAGCTGGAAGGACAGGTAGCAGGCAAGGCAGGCAGACAGCAGAGGAATAAGTGAAGAGAGGAAGAAAGCTCTAGAGATCCAATAGCAACAACCAGATACCCTTTGCTGAAAGCCCAGAAGAGTCAAATTAGGGACAGCACTGTCTCCGTGGAAAGAAGTCTCATGAGGGACCAGACAACAAGCTTTATCTACAATTCGCAATGCTCATTATCTGAAATAAAGTCTTGAAACTGGTCCAGCTTGTCAGAGAGCAAGACTCACATTTGACATTATCTTACAAACCTGGAAGTCTTTTTGCACAGTTCCTCTTTAATTTCTGCTGCCAGCAGTGAATCAGTTTTGTGGGGTGGTTTTGCACAGTGTAGCCATTTGGGAAGGCTGCCACCAGACCTAAGTAGTGGGTGCTGCCATAGACCAGCTCCTTGACACTGGGACGGTGTCAGTGGGTCCTGCTGCACACTGAGGGTGTCCATACTTGTGACAGGAAAGCTGCACAAGCCTGTCCCTCCTTAGTAGCCCTATGGGCCTGATTCCCCTTTTCGTTTCAGTTGTAGCAAATCCTGTGAGAAATGCAGGTGTGCCTCTTTTTAACTGGGTCGTGCTAAGCTGTGTCTCGTGCCTCAGGTCCCGTTTTGTGTGCTTACCTTGGCAGAGAAGTGAGGATAATCCTCTGCAACAGGCACACTGTCAGGCCTGTCAGACCCCAGGGAGGAGCCTGCAAAGCTTCGGTTGAGTGTGTGGGTTGAGGAGTACAAGAGAAAAAAATAACTTTATCTGCAGAGAAAATCATCACTAGGCAAGAAGCCGTATTCTACCTGCAGTTACACTCATCTAAGAGAAACTTCCAGCATTTCTTAGTTACAGTCTTTGGCATTTTTAACCTGAATGGTTCCTTTATCTGTTTTGGGGTTTTTTTATAGGTAGACGTCATGGTTCAGCCCAATGTACAGTGCCATACACATCCCATTCTAGCCACTTAGATAAGGTTTAATGGGCCTTGCCAAAATCTGGCTCCAAAAACAGCTCAGGTTGGGTCACTGCTGCACTTGCCCAGCTCCTTGCAAGGCTCATCTTCTGTTCATTTGGGTGGCTCCTGCTGCAGCACTTCCTATAACATGCAGCCTGAATCAGGTGTTACAGCAATTTAAACATAAATCCATTACAAAGGCATTCAGGCTTTGTGCTTGTCATTGTCAGCAGTGCATTTCTACTTTACGCACTGCTTTGCCTCCTGGGACAGACAGCAGCAAGAATAGCATCTGTCCAGAGGTACCAGGACCTGGCTAGGCCCTCAGACAATGTATTTTCCAGAGCAGAATCTGGGATGAGTGTATTTTCCAAGCAGAATCTTGTATGGGTTATGCACAAAGATGTGGTTTGGCACCACTGTTGAACTCATTTTGCCCAGCAGGTTCACAAAGGGGAAACTTTGCATTAGCACATGGCTACTCAAAAGTGAGCTGCTTGCAATGCTTCTAGTTCTGCTCTGATCTGCCCGGACAGATGTAGATGGTCATAGTGTGAGAGTAAAAAATAAAGCAAAGATATGAGTTAACTGAGGATATTGCTACCTCAACATAAATGAGATGTCTCAGAGAGAACTTTGCTCTGCAAACTGCAAAGTTCATTCTGCAGCTTTTAAGAGGAATAGAAACCAAAAGCTGCAGGAATGTGCTGGAAGACACAGGACAGGTTTCACTGGGGGTGATGGTGCCCTTCTGTTCCATGATATTTGTTGTGTCTCCCTCCTGGTGTTAATTTGTACATATCCAAGTAGTTAATAGATCATTTGGAAAAAATTATACCTGCAGAGTAGGTGGACTCAGAAGTACCAGGCAACCACAGGGACATACAATTCTGCTTTTAGTATCTATGTGTAAGACCTGCTTCTTCCTTCTCTGGCAATTTAGATAAAGGGAAAGTGCTGAGCAGTGTGTGTTCCTGCACACTGACTGTGTTGACAGCACACTGGTGACTGTTTCATTCCTTGACTTTTCTTCAGATGGATGCTGCACCCCTGGACGTGTGGAAGAAAGTGGAGACAAGTGTGAATGTCTCCAGCAGCGATGTGGAAAGTTGGCCAGGCACAACTGGGGAATCCTGCTGCTAAAGATCCATGCAAATGCAGCATCACTGAACAACATCCCCTCAGTGCATGGAGAAATAAAAATATTTCCCTGATAGTCTTACATTGCATCCCTCTTTATGTTAATTCATCCTGGGGTAGCTCTGCGGGCTTTAGCAGCTGGCAGGCTGAGAAGACCAAGCCTTTCCTTCAAAAGCCAAGGGACCCCCTCCACAAATCCTTGCCAAGAGCAGCTGCCACTTTGAATATGCGGCATATGTGCTACCCGTTTTCCTCCAGCATGGTGCTAAATGCAGGATGATGACAGCATTCAGTCCTACGCAAGATGGAATCAGCAACGCTGAGAAAGGAGAAGTTCTAAAAGACTGAGGCCCAGTGCAGGTTTGCTCATCCAGAAATAAACTCCAGGGACAAAGAGACTCCGAAATCTGATCTTTTTGGTAAATTACAGTGGGTGCAAGTTCACAGATAAACAAGAGTGAGTATCAGTATGCTTGGGACAGCCTTATACCTACCCCTGCTGCCAGCATCCAGGTTACCTGTGTCAGCTCAGGTAGGAGGGCACAGTCCCGCAGTGGTCCCAGCCCGGTCAGCTTAGAGCTCTGCCCATCCAGACCAGGCACACAGCCTCATCCCCTCCCTTGCGCCAGCACAGTGGCTTGGTTTACCCCATGCTGAGCATTTACTGGGGAAGAAGTAAATCCATGGCTTTCTGCTGTTTTATCTGCTGCACAGAGGATTTGGACACCCATCCCTCATGTGGGAGCACATGGGAAAAGGACGGTCAGCACCATCCTTAAGCTGCCAAGGAGCTGCAGGGCATTTGTGTTCTGCAGGTGCATTCAGAGTGTGTCTTCCAGTCCAGAGGCAAACCCAAGGGAGAGGAGAGGCATGTGTCCTTAGATTGGGGCGAGCCGCAGCAAATTCTGCCCAGCTACAGTGACTCCAGCCAGCAGCTGAAGCAGGGGAAAAGGGTGTGCAACGGATGCTCCCCCTAGCCTGCTGCACCTCCAAGGTCCAGCCTGGCTTGGTGGGAAGCTCTGATCTTCTCCAGATCGATGCCACCTTGTCCCTGCCTCCCCTGCTGGTAAGAGTGCCAGTAGGCAGGAGGACTCGTCCCTGTACTCACCCTGCATTGCATTCTCACAGCTGAAGATGTCACTGTGAAATTTGTAAGTCATTAAAGAAATAATGAGCGTTACTTACTGCCTGTAGCATAGGAGTATTTACCCACAGTAATAAAGAGAGGAAGGAGGCAGCCAGAGGTGTGGTCTGGATCCAGAAAGTCTGGTGAAACTGCCAGGAAGTGGTGACAGATGACCACTGCCCCAGTTACACAGGGGGACCTGCTCCCTGTATATACAAAGGAAAACCTCTGGTCACCTGCACCTCCATGTTTTTTTGCGTGCAAAGGAGAAGAACAAATCAGTCCTTCTCCTTCCTACTTGTGGGGAGGCCTCAGGATGAGCATACCAGCAGAACGGAGACTGTCATCATCCCTGTAAAACCCATCTGGAGGCAGGGAGGGAGCTAAGGATGAAAATGAGCATGAGACTTTTGACTTGCCCCCTCGTGCAATGGGAGGACAGACTGCGGGCTTTGGGCTTGGGCTGTCTGAGCAAGGCAGCACTCTGCTCCTGGAGTACCACGGTGTTTGTGGGTCCCCGGCATTTGCTGCTATGCAAAAGCCCTGGGAGGAGCGGCAGAACAGGAGTTAAAATACTGGTGTGAGAACAGTAAGCCGGGAGGCCGAGAACAGCTGTGAAATCCAGGAAAGGCAACAGATAACAGCAAGGAATGGGCAGGTGCTGGGTGGATCGGTGACGACACCAAGGCCACAACACAGATAAGGCCATCAGGCTGACATGAAGCAAGAAGGATGTGATGCAATCTGGTTTGGCCTCCCGCCATGGGTGCCCAGCCAGATGAAAAGCCTGCAAACAGCGCTGTGGTCACCCGTGCGGCAAAGGTGTGATAAAGGCTCACAGTGTGACGAGTGATCCAGGGTGGGTGGCATGGACACAGGCGGGGGGAGTGTGTGGGAACAAGCACAAAGGCAGGGGCAATGCCATGAGGGAACAAGCTGGAGATTGATTTTGGAAGTAGAAATCTCCTTCCTTGTTGTCACACCTCCAGCAGAGTTTCTCTGCCTTGCTTGCAACAAGACTAAGTCTCTGTCTCCACAGGCGAGTCCAGGACCTTCATATTTGCCCCTGCTGCCTCCTTCCAGGGCCGCGGCTGGCACGGGTGTGAGGAGGAGGCAGCAGAGCCAGGACCCTGTCTCCTGGCCCAGGAGAAGCTGGAGGGGAGTCCAAGGGCAGCCCCAGATACAGGGCATGGGGAGCAGTTCCCCGTGTGCTGCTGTACCCCTGGGAACCACTGGGGACCGCTCCTCCTTTGTGATACCTGCAACGCGGAGGAGAAACGCCAGGCTCAAATGCGTGACTGTCTCAGGCATAACTGGAGTTGCGTGGCCAAGGTGAGGGCGAGCAGCCACTAGAACACCTTCTGTCCCACCTGAGGAAGAATTTCCCCACCTCTACTTCGAGGGGGACAGTAGGGAGGGCTTTCATCAGGGGCTGCAAGCCTGTGCTTGAGAGAAAAGCAGGAAAAGACAAAACTAGCTTGCAAGAGGTGATTTCCCCTTTGTCACCTCTTGATGTGTCATTTTAATTTGCTCTGTGAAGGCAGCAGCATTTGAATACCACCAAGGAACCAGGTGGAAGGAGATCAAGCCTTGTATTGGTCAATGGCTTTTCCCCAGCACCACACAACCTGCTGCCTCCAGCACAGAGGGGATGCAGATGTTTCTTGCTCCCCTCCACCCAAGGAGAGCGATCTGGAGCACACAACATGTCCCACCTGCACAGCTCCAGCCCGTTGCTCCTGCACTGCCACCGGCATCACCCGAACAGCCAGGCCATGCTTGTGACTGGCAGTACAGCATGGTTGTCTGCAGCAGTGGCAACAGAGGTGTTATGATCAGAATTTTTGTGGGTTTTTTGGTAGTAAAAACATTGAAGAAGACCATAAAGGCCAATGATAGCCCTAATCCAGGGCTATGGTGAGTATTGGTGTGGGAGCAGCTTGCAGGAGGTGGCCCCATGATTTCCACATAGTTGAGTCTTTGCTGGGACCAGATTTGCAAGGTGGGCACCCAAGGAAATACATCCACATGTTCCAGAGAGTGAGAGCTGCTGTGTCACCAGGACCCACCAAACCTCGTGCACAGCAGGGCTTGGTCAGGGCATCCACAGCTTTGTACATGGCCCACCAAAGACGGAGATCTCCCATCTCCCTGCTGGTCTGAGTTGCTCACCCTCTGGGTAACGTTTCCATCCTAACTCCTGACCTGAACATCTCAGAACTGCAGTTTGTGCCTGTTGCTTTTTATTCTGTCATCTGGCATTACAAAGAAGAGGTTGGCTCCATCAACTGCCCTTCCAGCAGTTGTAGGCTGCTGTCAAATCCCCCTTTGGCCTCCCCTACACTAGACTAAACAAGCCCAACAGGCCCTCATGTGCCTCAGGAACAACTGCTAGTGCAGTTAAATATTTACCTTAGTTGAGGGATTTCCAAAGTGGAATAATAATAAAAGCCAAAGGTTATTGAACTGTGTAAACTCTGTGAAGAGGGAATATAAAACATGTGCACAGCCATCTCGGCAGAGGGGAGGAACAGTCCTGCAAAGGGAATGCTGAATTGGTCACCTTACCCCTTCCCAAAACCCAGCCATACTCTGCTCAGTTGGGTGGAAGGACCACCTAAGGGCAAGGATGGAAACAGCCTCCTGCAGGGCCCGTACGCCTCTGGCCACAGGGGATGCTCACCAAGCTGTTCCCTCTTGTCTCAGCCAGCTCAGACCAGCATATACCTTCCTAAGCCTCAGGCAAGACCATGGGGAGGAAATGTCCTGAGCACGGTCATGCTCAGCTCCTCAGCAAGTGCAAATATACATGCTGTGGGTGTCTGGAGCTCTCCCAGCCCACTAGTGGTTTCTGTAGGACACCTATCCCTTGGCTGCCCCTTGTGCACCTCCTGCCTGCTCCCAGCGTGAAGGAAGTCCTCTGCCACTTCTGGCCCAGACTTCACCTCGACAAGTCTGTCCTAGTGTTACCTGAAACAAAAGCCCTTGAAACCAAAAGTAGTTTAGAGAGGGAAGATTACTTTATTCCATGTCAGGTGCTAGGGGGAAAACCCACAAATCTAGCACCCCTTACCAGGGATATTCACCCATTATTTATACACAAAATATGCTCATAATTCTTCCTACCTAATACATAACTCCACCTAGGCTCACATATTCATTAGGATGACCAAATAATCTTTTTGCACATGCGTAGCAAATTTTGCTATTTCAGCCAAACACTTCTGCGCGAACATGAGGGTCTCAGTGGTCGTTTGGGTAAGGAGACCCTTCCTCACATTATCCTTTTAAGGTATTGAGTCATCGCAGGACAGTAAGTTTGCCAACTTCTTGAAGATAATAAGGATGTTCTTTGAAGTAGCCACAGCTCTGTCCTAATTGGTATAGGAGTACATACTTGATGCATAAAAGAACCTTGAAGTGATTAACTACTTCTTGTTATCCCATCCTTAGTGATTAGCTATTTCTGGCTGTCTCCTCATTATCACTATCTGTAACAGTGACTATTTTCTTACACAGTAAGAAGGTTAGTAAGAAACAATCATTTTAGAAACAAAGCAGAGGCCTGTCTTTGGTAACACCAAAGGAGTTTTTGGTCAGCACTGGTTTTCAGCTGCATCTCCAGGTTTCCACCCAGTGGTCCTGTTTTCTGTCCTTCACCCTTCACCACTTGATTTTGATTTGCCAGAGGAAGGTGGGGACAGATGTGGAAAATTCAGCTTCCACAGAAAGTGGTGTTGAGGTTGTCACACAGTGACTGGGACAAACCAGGACACGCAGAAAGACTGATGTTGAGCATCCAGTCCTGTAGGTGAAGTAGCTGGCTTCCTCTGGGATGGTGATGCTTGCTGAGAAGTCCTTAACTGAAGAGTTGGCATCTCTTACCACTGAGGATCCTCTCTGACCTCTCTGTCCCCTCCCTGCTATATGTGCCACCTCGGTGCATTTAAACTGGGTGTCCATCCACACAGCCCCCTTCCATCGCACTGAATCTTATGAAAAAGATCATTTTGCTCTGTCAATCTCAGCTGCCACTATTTATGTGACCAAGCTGGTGAGAGCAACAAGGCATTAAACCACCCATGAGGATGCGTAGAGAAGCACAGGCAGCAACTGCACCTGCAGCTCCTTGATCCCACTCATCTGCATTTCATTCCCTCCAGCCCCTCTGTGCCCTCAGCCTGTCCCATCCCACCCAGCGACGGGGTGGGCTTGCTGCAACATGATGGCAGGCTTCTTGTGTGTTGGAGATCTCCCTCCTGGGGTCCTGCCCAGTGCGTCAGGCAGCTGAGCATCTGGTTGTCCGGGTCTCATCGGATAACATGGAGGACAAAGTGCAGTCACCCAAACCAGACTGAATTTCCTGTCTTTTCCATGTGAAGTCACAGAATCACAGAATTACAGAATGGTAGGGGTTGGAAGGGATGTCTGGAGATCATCTAGTCCAAGCCCCCTGCCAAAGCAGGCTCACCTAGAGCAGGCTGGACAGGAATGCATCCGGGCGGGTTTTGAATATCGCCAGAGAAGGAGATTCCACAGCCTCTCTGGGCAGTCTGTTCCAGGGCTCTGGCACCCTCAAAGTAAAAACGTTTTTCCTCATGTTGAGATAGAATTTTGTGTGTTCCAGTTTGTGTCCGTTGCCCCTTGTCCTGTCGCTGGGCACCACTGAAAAGAGTCTGGCCTCATACTCTTGACACCCGCCTTTTAGATATTTATAAGCATTGGTGAGGTCCTCTCTCAGTCTTCTCCAGGCTAAACAGATTCAGGTCTCTCAGCCTTTCCTCACAAGAGAGGTGCTCCATTCCCTTGATCATTTTTATAGCCCTCTGCTGGACTTTCTCCAGCAGTTCAGGTTCCCTGTCCTTCTTGAAATGGGGAGCCCAGAACTGGACACAGCACTCCAGACGTGGCCTCATCAGGGCGGAGTAGAGGGGGAGGATGACCTCCCTCGACCTACTGGCCATGCTCTTTTTAATGCACCCCAGTAAAAGTCTCCCAACCCAAATGGAGATAGCCACCATGAATGAAGAACGGCAGCCGCAAAGCTGGAGGGCCAGTTCAGGCAAGATACATCTAGAAGAAAGCTGTCTGGGTGAAGCGGAGAAGAGCAGTGTTGCCCAACCCAGACTATGGTGTGAAGGGATTATAAAGCAGCCTCCAGTGCTGGCACCTGGAGCTGTCAGGTGGCACTGGGGTGGCTTATCAGTTGCACGAGAGAGCCCAAGTGATCCCGCTAGGTGCACAGTCCAGCTGTTCCCAGCACAGATCAAACGTTGCTCAAAATGCTGCTTTTCCCAGCGCCGCTGAGATAAGTTGGTGCCCCCCCGTATAAAAGTGGCCACGAGTGGAACGAGGTGCACGAGTGCATGTGCCTGAACTGACCATGCCTGCGAGGGAGCTACTGGTGGTGGCGGTGGCTGTGGTGACTCTTGTCACCACTGGCGGTAAGTCCACTCTGCTGCCGGCAGCCGGCTCTTCCATGGTGGGTTGGGAACCATGGAGGGACCAAAAATGGGTGGGAGGGCAGAAAGACCCGGAAACTCTGGTTTGGAGAGGAGGTGAGGAAGGCAAGCAAACACAGTGGCAGCGTGGTGGGGAAGAAGGACTGGAGCAAACACACTGTGCCATATCAGTAGTTCAGGGCAAGAGTTACCAACTGGTTTGTCAACTGTATTGCAGTCGGGAGAGGGGTGGGATAGGGGACAGCCCACAGCGCGAACGGGAACCAGGATCTGGGAGGACAGCACATACACTGGGGTGGCAGCTACTGTCATTCGTGCCTCTGTGAAGACCTGCGAGTCTTTGCAGCATATTCATGGGGGAAGAAGCTGTTTGTAGGCTCTGGAAAACCGATGCTACCTAGGTGCATGTAGTGGTGGTCCTGCAGGGGCTTGTGTGTGATCCCATGCTCCCAGAACATTCGTGCACTGCACAGATGGGCTGTGAACTGTTGTTACTGCTCTGCCTGACTGCAGGAAAGGACCCAACTGAATGCAGCTCTCCCTGGGGATGGCTGTTGTCCGACTGTGCAGCGTCACCCAGCCTCAGCCCTCTGAAGATACCCCGTGTCCCTATGCACCACTGCATGGGTTCACATTTCCTGGGATGTGTTGGATGCTTTGTGGAGCTTCTAGTCCAGAGACTGGAAGAGAGCACTGTCAGGAGAGGGATTATGGGGTGGGAACAGGCATTCCCAGCTTTGTCCCAGCCAGCTCAGCTGCAGATGGAGGCTGTGCACTGTGCTGCTGGGTTGGGGGGAGGCGTGCAGCAAACTGAGCCCCCTGCCCGAAACCCACAGAGCTGACCTGCGTCCTGAGTGGGTCCTGCACAGCCCCGCCTTCCCTTTGGTTTAGACGTGACCCTCTGTCAATGCCTCATGCTCCTGCCACCAGTCACAGATGGCTCACAGGTCTCCTGTCTGTTTCAGGGGCAGAGCTGAACGAAAAGAATGGCCTGAGAAGGGTAAGAGGCTTCTGTTTTTTTCTTGCTTATGGCTTGATATGGGATTTAGTGCCTGGTGTGCCTGGGAGAAAGGCTGTTCCCAGCCTCAGGGATGCCAGTGCTCCAGCATCAAATCGCATCAAAGCCCACGTTGTGAGTCCCAGTGATAGATGGGGTGGCCTCTCCTCCCTACTTTCCCACTTGGTGTGCACACCTTGCCCTGTCCGGGACAGAGGGACCCAGGTCACTGGTGGCACGTGCTCCTGCCCAGGTGCTGTGGGAGGAAGAGATGGGTGCTGCTGGCACTGAAATGTGTGCTGCGGTTTCTCCTTTCCAGCCGGTGTGTGGAGACATGGTTGAGCTGCAAGCCTGCCCCCTCCTGTACTTGCCTGTCTGTGGGACCGACCGGAATACCTACGCCAATGAATGCCAGCTCTGTGTGCAGCAAATGTAAGCTCATGCCCTTGGCAGAGACCACCAGGAGTCTAATTTTGGCTGTCTGAAACTGGGCACTTGTGAAATACTGTTGTTCAGGCCCCTCCATGCCTGGGGAAAGTCATGGCAGGCAGGAAGTGCATGTGTTCCTGCTAGCAAAGTGGAAGAGGACTTTTTCATGTCAGCTGAGCTGGGCACTGGGCTGTGAAGCCTGTGAGCCTTAAGCTCCTGAGCTGGCTGTGCCTGCAGAGAGGTGCAGGTATGTCCCTAGCTCTTCCCTGCAGGTTCCTGCCCCATCCTTGGCGCTACGTTTAGTTACTGTGCAGCTGCAGGCTGAGGGATTTAGCTCATTGTGTTGGCAGGGGGCTAATCCCACAGAAGAGCTGAATATTCATATAGTGGATCAGCTTGCTAAATCAGACCACCCTGTGGCTTCATGACCAGTAGATCCAAAAAGTGAGGTCAGGAGTCCATGGCAGAAGAGCCTCCAACATGAGTGCCTGCAAGCTGGCAACAAACCAGACACTCTGTAGAGGATGGGCGAAGGTCTCACTGTCCATGCTGCCTGCAATTAGAGAAGGGGGAGTTGAACTTAGATGGGCAAAAAGACCTGCTAGGCATCTAGCCTGGACAGTCAAATAGGACCACTAAGGCCTTCAAAGGGACCTCTGGGAGTGCAGATGCCCAGTTATGTGCCTCACGGCTCTTTTGGTAGAACTTCACACCAAAGGTACCACCATAAACTTGAGGACAAGGGCAACAGGTTTGCTTTGGGGCAGTGATTTTATCCAGGTTGGGAAGTGACAGTCTGAGCAGGGGTTCCTGCTAGAAAGGGACCAGGGGTGAAGATCAGGTTGAACACAGGTCAGCAGTGCACTTGCATGGCAAATAACACAAACTGTGTGCTGGGCTGCAGGAGGAAAAGGATGACCAGCTTGTCAAGGGAACCTGCAAGGAGCTACAGAGGAGCTGCGTCGAGCTAGTCTGGGAAGGGGAGGCTTGGGTGGATCTAGCAGCAGTCTATGGTTGCAAATGGGATGGAACCACACTCTTCTTGGTGGTAGCAGGTGATGCAACACAGGGCAACAGCCACAAGCAGCAGCCCCAGAGGGTACAGGTTGGACACAGGGGAAACCCCTTCCCCAGGAGGGTCGTGCACTAGGGAGGTAGGAGGGGTCTCCATCCTTGGGGGTTGGTTAGGGTTCAGACAGACCCATGGCCACCATAACCTCACACTGGGGACAGACCTGCTGTGAGCAGGTTGGGTTGGACACCCACCACCAGTCCTGCATGGCCGGGGAGGGGACATCTGTGGGCCAGAATGGCTTGCAGTCACCTCAGCTTTTTAGACAGGAAAATGAGCAAGCCAATTTTATAATAGTCAGCTCCATTACACGGGCTGGATAGGAGCCAAAGTATGGCTCGGGGAGTATTTTTTTGAGCTCTTACTCTTTTTTCCTACGTTATTCTAGGAAAACCAGGCAAGACATCCGGATTTTGAAAGACGGGGAGTGTCAAGATATCTGAGCTTTCTGGTGGCTTTCCTGAGCCTAGAAACAGGTGATTAATTGATCCTGTGTTCTCTGTGCTGATTTCACCTTTAAGTTAGCAATGGTGAATAATAAAATGGCATGCACAAACTTATTTCAACAGCACTTTTTTATGCAAGGCTGAGGGAAAACAGCACAAGCCAGCTCCCACAAAGGGCTACTAAAAACGCACAGTCAAAACATTCATTTCAAATCTATATCACATACCAGGGCTCTGCACAGTGAGTATTATTTCAACCACATTCCTGTGAGAAAGGCCATGTGGGAGTAGCAAGAAGCACACAGATCCTGGTGAAGAAGGTGCGGAACAAGTGCAGGGTTTTTTTTCTGTTGGAGGCAATTTATCAAGGGGAAAGTAAAGTTTCTTCAGCGTTGGAGAAGACAACTCCCTGGCTCTGTAAACACCATTTCCAGAGCTGATGTAAATTGAAAATAGTATGATCTGCACTTCTTATATTCAGCTTTTTATCCAAGAGCCTTTCACAACAGAAAGCAGCCCGGATAACACATGGAAAGAGCCTGAGTGGAGACTTTAAATGCAAGGGACCCTGGATCTCTGCTCCAGCACTTGAAAGCAACCTTCAAACTGAGCTAATTACACAGAAATGCTCTCTGGGAACTGCAGGTTCCCAGCCAGTTGCCAAATTTCAGGTCTAGGTTGCTCCTGGTGTCAGGGCCATTTTTTGGGACTGTGTCCCACCAAGGTAGCAGTGTAGTGTGCACCAGCATTCCTTGGGGCTCCCTCTGCTCTTTCATCTCCCACTTATACCAGGTGGGACACAACTCACCCTTCATTAAATACCTGTAATGAGGTCGTGCAACTTGGGTATGCAAGGGGCTCCCTTTGCTCGCAGTGGCAGAGATCAGAGGGCACTGGCTCATTCAAGACTTGACCCTGAATTCAGTTCAGTCCTGAACCAGATGTTGTATTCCTACAGAATGATTGGTTGAGATTGCTGATCAGCTTTAGCAAAGCACTGGGTTTCTTTGAACAGTGCTTCAGTGTGCATTGAAACCCTCCAAGGACAGGTCTGTGCTCACCCGCAGGGGATCATGCTGCTCTGACTTGCTGCTGTACTCACACAACTCATTTCCAGGCATCTGGGGAAGGGTCCCAGGTGCTCCATACAGTCAAGAGGGCTCCCGAAGTCAGTGACGATCCCGCGAGTCTGGGAGCTGTGCCAGCATCATGGCTACTGTACCTGGCCAGCTGGTCATGTCATCCGTCCCCATTCCCCTCTTCCAGTTCTGCACCTTCCTGGAACCACCAGGTGGGACACTGCAGCATTGTAATGCACAACAAAGCCACTGCTGATAGATTTAATGCTTGTCCTGGTTTCAGCTGGGAAAGAGTTCATTTTCTTTCTAGTGATTGCTGTGAAAGAAATGTCAGTAATTCCTATGAGTTTCGGTTTTGCTAGATGAAGTTTATGCTTTCCAAGGACTCTTTTCAGCTTCCCACAGAAGCTGAGGATAAGTATTGACACCACAATGGAATGGCCGATGGAATATTCTGTACCATAGTTGTCATGCTCAGTATATTAATAGGGGTTTACCAGGGAGGGGGGACGGAATCGGCAACCACGGCTCAGACATTGCCAATTCACCAGACAGTGAGAGTGACGTATCATTATTATTATAATTATTGTAATGATTATTGTTGTTTTCCTTTTCTGTTATTGTTTCTATTAAACTATCTTTATCTCAACCTACAAGTTTTTTTCCCTTTCCTTTCCCCTTCTTTTTTCCCTCTTCTCCATACCCTTTATGGGATGAAGGGCAGGAACTGCACGTGTGGCTGCATGGTCCTAGCTGCTGGCTGGTGTTAAACCATGACAATGCTGCAGCTGGAAATAGTATTGAGGAGCATCAAACAGCCACGCTTGGTCAGATGGGGGAATACATCTGACACAGCCTCCGCTGTTTTCTGTCCCAGAGGCAGCTGTCATTAAAAGCTTTTCTCTCATTAAAAGCTCTTCCCCAGGCTGAAAAATCCTAGCCTGACTAGTTGCTCAGAGTTGTCCAGAGCTTTGATTGCCCCTGTTCTCCTTCCCTGGACCCTTTCCATTTGTGCAGAGGAGTGGACACAGCTTGCCCACCTGTTTATGGCTGCTGCTATTACACCATCTACTTATTTGTCCTGGGGGTCCGCAAGCCTGCTTGCCCCCTTTCAGTCCTCAGGTGGCCCGGAGACTCAGAGGAAGAGGTGGTTTGGCTGCGTGTTGCTCCCTGCATTTCCAGTCCTTCTGTTCAGACCCTCAGATGGTGTCTCCTGCACCACAGTGAAGGTTTTTGGTGGGGTTGTCACAATTATGCATTGCTCATCTCCCTCCTGGGTTTTTCTGCCCCTGCTGCTGCCAACCCAGCAGCAGGCAGGATGTATTTGGGCAGCTCTGCCCCAGCTCTCTGCCAGGGCTGAGGGGAAGGTTACACCCAGCATAGCATGGTGCTTAACCAGGGGGACACCAGCACCTCAGCCCTACACAGTGGCTCCAGCCGCGCAGACGGAGTGGCTGCAGCCCACCACTGTGCATCGCCTGGAGGGCTGTCTCTGTTTATTTGCAGATGCCAGGAAAAATCAACACAGACAATTTGGGGGCTCTTCTGAAGAGGGAAACCGCAGGCCTCCAACACAACATGGAGTGTTTATTCAGGAACTGCAGAGCTCAAGCACACACTTGTGTGCCAGACCTGCAAGGTCAAAGTGTGGGCAGCCACGGGACAGGGACGGCACTGAATCTGCACACAGCGAATTCGGAGATACCGCTCTTCCCTGGGGACAAGCAGATTTGCCAGTTTATTTCACACGGCTCAAGAGCAAGCGGCAGACCGAGGGGCAATTTAGCACCACCACAGACCTCAGGGGCTGGAGCAGGATGGCTGGATCCAGCCTGGTGCAGAGAGCCTGACTCTGAAGCCTGGCAGATCCGTGTCTAGCAAGGCCAGGTGGGACTCAGGAGGCAGCTGGTGGACAGGACACCTGCAATGCACTGGTCTGCGTCAGGGCATAGGCACATGGATTTGCATTTTTGCATAGACTTTTGCCTGTAGAATTTATCCACTTCCCATCTTTACATGTTGCAGTCAAGGCAGGGTGAGGAAGGGATTATCTGCTTTCACAGGCACTATAGTCTGTCACACAGAGCTACTGGTAGTCCCGCTCCCAGAGAAGCGTGCTGCAACCAAGCAAGTTGCCCCCAAACCCGCCTCAAGTCAGGGAGTGAAAGACAAGCCTGAAGATTGCTGCTCTGTTGTTGTCATGCAAGACAAAACAGACAGCAGTGCCCCGACATCCCGCTCAAGTGACAGCGGCATAGCTCCCACAGCTGCCCGTGTCAATCCCCCAGATAACCTTGGGCGTTCAGGGCTGTGTCCCTGGCTGCAGGGAGGGACAGTCCAATCTCTGGGTAATAGCAATGCCAGACAGGGGTAAACAGAGATATCTTTGAGGCTTGTAAAGAGCTTTGACTTAGATACAGATCCGAAGCCTGGTGTTGCTGTGTCTGCAGTGACAGCAGTCCCAAGAGTGCCAGGAGACAGGTCCAGTGGCAGGATCCAGCCCTAGGTCCAGCTGTCCCTTGGACAAAGCATTCCAAGGGCTTTTGGGTTGTGAAAGCCATGTAGGGGACTGTCGCAGTGATATGTACCCAAGGTTGGGGGTGCTTCCCTACTGAGCAGCTCTAGTGACACTCGAGGAGTCTGTGACACTGGAGCTGCTCAGGCTGCTGGACACCTGTGTGAGCTCCCCCAGGTCCTCACTTAGGAAACCAGATGCACCAGTGGAGGTGTCCCAGAGCTAGCTGAACTGAAATGTGGAGAGAAAGGGGAGGGAAGCAGCGCCTGGCACACTGTAGTATCCATCTGCAACAGTTCATGCAACCGAGGCAGGCCAGAAAGTTTAACTTACTTGCACAAATTTGTCTATAGCCAAGGGGATGCGGCTTTGCTCAGATCTGCTACAGAGCTCTGCTGGAGAAGGAGAGTTTGCTGTCTTGCTGGTGCTGGGGGGGGACGGGGAGGCAACACTGGGCTCTGAAATGAACCTGGTGTCCGTGGCCTCTCAGTCTCTCCACTCCAGAGCAGAGACTGTGGCGGTGTGCTCTCCACCTTTCCCCACTCCGGCTCCTGCTCAAGCCATAACCATCAGTGGGAGTTGTGATGAGTTGCACCTGGGCTTTGGAGAATGGCTGCAACACAGCCAAAACACTGTCTGGAGTGGGGACCTAGGTATTTTGTTCCCGTGCAAATATGACTATAGGTCAGTTATCTTACCCTATAAATAGTGGACAGCCCAAGAGCCCTTTGAGCTCTCCTGCACGGCAGCGGGCTGCACGCCAGGATCTCCCCTTGAGTGGGGATGCTCGCTTAAGGTTCTACTCCTCGAGGCTGAGAGATTCCTTGCCACAACAGATTCTTGGTAAGTGACCAACAGCATGGTAAACTTTGAAATCTTAGCTAAGTGATATAAGGGATTGATTGCGCATATATAATCCTTTAGACATAAACCGTTGACCAAGTCTGGTCTAGGATTGGATCCAGCCACACCTAGACTCCTCTCTGAGAAGGAGTTTAGAAAGCACGGGGGTCTTTTCTGAACCTTGACTCAATGGGAGGGTCTCCCCGACAGCTCAGTCTTACCCTGTCCTCTATGCAGTAAATAATCAAGTGTACCTTGCCATCGAATCTCATAAAACACTGTCACATTCGCTACTAACTTTGTTAAATCACTGTTTTTACATTAATAAGTATTTCACTACTTCTCTCTTACAAGTGAAGTTAATCACTACATACAAGACAAGAGACAACTTGAAACTAGGTGGTGGAGTCCGTAATTTCCACGCTGTTACCCCTCACCAAAGCTTTCCCGTGGGATAATAAAATCATTTCCTTGGGATTTGAAGTAATTCACACACAAGAGCCAAATCTCTACAGAGATTTTGGTCCTGAGAGATGCGAGCACATGCTCTGTAAGATTTTAAAGCCCATTTATTCCATTAAGAATCTCTAAAGACTCTGAGTGCACAGCAACTCTTTCTTTTATAAACGTTCTTTACAAAACTGTTGGTTTCTACCCATCTGGAAGATGGCTGGAATGGAGAAACATTCACAGTACCAGCTCTGCAGTGTCATATGTCAATGTTTTGCTGAGTCAAGAGCAATTTATCAGACCTCACCAGGCTTTGGAGTGACTGAGTAGATGGGGGGGTGGGGAGGATGAGAAGCTGAGTTAGCCACAGCCTGAGCATGCACCCAGTTCCGCACTGAAACACCCAGGGACTTCCACATTTCATATCACCTGCAAGCAGCCCAGAATATGTCAAGCTCTTTGTAAGGGTGCTTCCAGATGCGATGTCCTCCTATGGCCAGATATATAGAATCATAGAACAGAATCATTTAGGTTGGAAAAGACCCTTAAGATCATCGAGTCCAACCGTTAACCTAACACTGCCAAGTCCACCAATAAACCATGTCCCTAAGTGACACGTCTACACTTATTTTAAATACCTCCAGGGATGGTGCCTCAACCACTTCCCTGGGCAGCCTGTTCCAATGCTTGACAACTCTTTCTGTGAAGAAATTTTTCCTAATATCCAATCTAAACCTTCCCTTGCGCAACCTGAGGCTGTTTCTTCTCGTCCTATCACTTGTTACCTGGGAAAAGAGACTGACGCCCCCCTCGCTATAACCTCTATTCAGGTAGTTGTAGAGCGTGACAAGGTATCCCCTCAGACTCCTTTTCTCCACATTAAACAACCCCAGTTCCCTCAGACACTCCTCATAGGACTTGTTCTCTGGACGCATCATTGCTCTGGCTTTGGACGTGGTCCAGCACCTCAATATCTTTGTTGTAGTGAGTGGCCCAAAACTGAACACAGTATTCGAGGTGTGATATGTTTTCATCCTCCTCAAGCACTGTCTTTGCATGATAGAGCATCCCGCAAGATACAGTTTTCAGGATGTCTGCATGAGGCAGGGTGACCCCAGGGCTGTGCAGCATCACACAGTGCTGGAACACGGAGACCCTCACCAGCATGGGACACCTTGCCTTCACTTGTGACTGAGAAACTCCCCTGTGAATGACTTGGAAGCCTCACATCTCTTTATGCCATCCACGCTCCTGGCCCACCCTCCTGTATCAGAGCCTTCCCATTATCTTCTCTGCTGCCACCACCCTGCTGCCTCTTTTAGGGCTGTTAGACCTGCCCCACCTCTCTGGAGGTACCATGTAATCTGCAGTGGACACAGGGGAGGAGCCCTAGAGCGAAGTGGTAACTCAAGGGATAAGCAGAAAGGCAGCAAAGGTGACCACAGACCCCAGGTTACGTCTTAAGAAACCCACATGCATGAAGTTTCAAACTCTGGAGCTTCCAGAGACCGAGGGAGTGAACCTTCAGAGAGCAAAGGATGTACCTTAAAAAAAAAAAAAGCCTGACAAAGACTGGAGGCAGGCCAGACCTCCTGACTGCTGAGGAGCTGCTCTGCTCCAGGGCAAGTTTTGTGACTGCACAAGGAGGTAGGATTATCCCTGATGTGAAAGGCAGGCATTTCCCAGAGGACCTGGGACACATTGTTGGGTTCTTCTACCAACCTTAGAGCCACTTTGAATTCATTAGGTGGGAGGTGGGGTGGTGTTAGGGGCACTAGCACCTCACCAGAGCATAAGTAGTTGAGTATCTCGTGGAGAAAAGTGCTGGTAGAAGCTGAATCCCAAATACTCTGGCACTGAGTATGTTAGAAACTGGCCAAAGTGGTGGGTGTCCCTGGTCCAGGAGAACGCTATACACAGGTGTAATCTTAAGCTCTTCTGCACTATCCCAGAATTAGAAACTCTGAAGGCAATTTGCAGAGGAGGTGAGGACTGCCACCTCACTTCACCCCACCTCACATGCAGGAAACTGAGGCAGACTGACCCAGGGGCCTGGCCATGCAGACTGCAGAGCAAGGAGCAGGATCTCAGGATCAAAGCCATTGCGCTAAGGAGAAGTTTCCCCTTTGCATCTCTACTGGCCCCGAAGATGGTCCTAGGGAGGCTGAGTGAGCCTGCATGCGGCGCAGGTTGGGGGTTCCAGTGGGCAACATGGAGCTAGGAGCAACCACTAAAGGATATCCCCCTGTGGGAGCAAGGGACCAGCTGGATCTTCCCACTGGTTTTACTGGGGCTGCCCATTGCCATCCTGCTTCATAAGGTAAGTACTTTGCTCATAGCCTTGATCCACTGGGTACTGGACCAATGAGTCATTGGGAAGTCCTCAACACATACAGGCCCTTGGGTAGAGTGCTGGTATAGGTTCAGTATTCGGTCTGGATTTCCCAGAAAAGTGATGCAGCCCTTGAGCAAGTCACATGAATTTGGCAGTCTCCATCCTTAGGGGTTTCCAGCGCATGTGGTGCCACAGCTGCCCTGACCTCATGCTGTGGACGGTCCTGCTATGAGGGGCACTGGAATGGAGACGGAGGTCTCTTCCCACCAGGACTCCTAGGGTCCTGTGCAAACACCTTTCAAACAGCATATGTCCCATTTCAGACCTTACAAGGGTCTTCAAGAACTAACAAGACCTCCCTGCATCTCACTCTGGAAACCAGCAGTGAGGCAGTGTCGCATCCTGCTCTGCCAGGCAGCTTCTCTCTACTATAAAGGAGGGCATTGGAGTCAGAGTTTAGCAGCAGCGAGTGCAAATTTCCCATCTGAAGTGGAATTATTTACTGGATAAAAGTACTAACATGTTTTGAAGTCTACATAGGAGATCCTGGGCATAGACACTCAAACCTCGCACTCTGATAAGAAGAATATTATTACCCTACTATTGGCCTGGACAGATAAGATGTTTTGGGCGGGCAGCCTGCACTTTTTTCAAGCTCCCATTATGCTGCACCAGTATCTCCAGATGCCATTCCCAGGGAACTAAGCTGCCTTCTCCTTAAAACTGCAAAGAGCAATGGAGAATTTAGGCAAGGACTGTGCTTATTCGGACTCTTCCCCGCGACCCTCTACAGCCCACGAGGAGTATGCTGTACCAGGTAATCATAAGACCACTCCTTGATTTTTCAGAGAGAAAAGAGGGTATTTTTATCATCAGTGGTTTCTAAAAAAGGAGTTAATAATTTCCAGTTTATGCTTGGGGGATGGAGGATGTACATTTAATTGCAAATATATGTGGCTTTTTCCATGTTGTGTTTCAGATCACAAAGGCAGAAGCACCTTTAAGGACTTTTCAACTCAGAAAAAGTCCCTCAGGCAGCATCAATGTACTGTCTGTTTGCAGACTGGCAATACTGTCTCATTGTTCTCTTAGCTTGATGGCTTTTTTTTTTTCTTTTTCATTTCATTTCACCTCTGAACCTTTTGTGTTCTCTGCTAAATAATTTTTCATCAGGATGCGGGTGTTTTACTGTGATCTTTCCTGCCTATGGCTAGCAGGGAGCTTTGGAGCAGCAGTGAGAGTGCTCCCTTGGACCAGTTAGGAGTGAATGAGGGGTGTTTGCTACCTGTGCAAAGCAATTTGCTTAGGGTGAGTTGGGAAGGAGACTGATTGCAAGCAGCTAAAAATGCTTTTATGTCTCACAATACACTTTGAAAGGGAAAGGAAGTTACCTTGGCTGCAAAGGAGTGTGCAAGGGATTACGTACTTCAGTAGTTAAGATGATGCCCTGTGCAGATCCTGCTACTGCAACTTGTAACCTGATTTCCCAGGCAGTTTCCTGCCTTTTGCTGCATGGATGGCAGAGTCCTCTCCTGCTGGCTGTGCCCCGCTGCCTCTGATATACTGCTTCATGTCAGGGGACAGCCTCCCGCTTGAGGAGCATCTGCTCGGCTGTACACTGTGCAGTCCAAGGGCAGCATTTTTCATCTCAGACGCTGACACCTGCCTCTGGTCATGCTGAGATGCCCCTGCCATGACTGAGAAACTCTGTCACTGTCGTTGCATGCAGCCTTCACATCTGTATCACATCCTGCTGTGCCCCTTCTCTTTGGTCTGCTTAGGCTGGAATTTTTTTTCAGAGAGGGGCCGTCTTCTCCTGCATGTCTCTACTGTGCTCAGAGCAAAGGGGAATCCTGGAACTAGTGTACAAGAACCGGCAATAAAAGAACAGGAAAACTTATAGGCAACAACAGAAAATAGGATTATTTTGTATTTCGTGGTTCTGATGGTGGCTGTTGTTATTATTAGGCAGCACTTGGAATAGGTTATGGAGAAGGGAGAGACAGACTCTTTTTAGGGGTGCACAGGGAAAGGACAGGAGGCACCAGGTCCACATTGCAAACGTGGCTGGATAGAAAGGAAAAAAAATTAACAGTGCGCATGGTGTGGAGACCAGAGAGGTGGGCTTTGAGGTATTCCCAGCTTCTCTGGACAAGGTCCTGGACAGCCTGAACTAATTTTAAAGTTGGCCCTGCTGTGATAAGGACATTGGAACAGAGACCAAAAGAGATCCTTTCCAAGCTATATTTCTGGAAAATTATTATTAATTATCAGAAGCATCTGTGTAAAATCTACTTTGATGGAGGTTGTCTCCTGCTGTCAGTTTTGTTTTTTTCTGTGCTAGACTATGTTTTTTCTTGTGTTTAACAGACATCTGGGAGACAAGAGCTGTAGTCCCAGCTCAGCCTCAGAAGTCCTTCTCACCTTGCCAGTTCTCCCAGCTGGAGAAAGGAATGACAAAATGACCGTTCTTCACTGATTTGACCTTACACTTCAGTGAGAGCTGAGGCTGTTGAAGGAGAAGCCACTGCCCGAGCATTCACACCCTATTCAAGGAGTCACACGCACACCATCTCAGCCTTTAACTGCTCCAACCAGGGTCCCTTTACAGCAGGTGACCCCAGTGGGCTAACAGGTGCCCCTTCTCACTCCTCACACACACACACTCTTGGATGCACTCCCTCCTTCTTCAGCTTTCCCGCAGCAGAATCTCAGGTGTCAGATTACATATATAAAAAAATAATTTAATTGAAAGATACAGCAGCAGGGTCAGCTAGCTGGGTGCCTCCAGAGAGGGACATCAGTCAGAGAAACACCTGGGTATTTATACCCTTGCAGTCGACACACCTGTCCCTCCCGTGCTGTTCATGCATCTTTTAGTCCAGTGGTGTTTTCTGGTCTGGGGTCTCCTCATTCCTTATTGGATTCTTTGTCTGGGTCCAGGTGGGCCATTAACTTCTTATCTTGGCAAGCCGCCCCTTCTGCTGATGGCAGTAGCTTCCTTGTCTCCTGGATTGTATCAATCTCAGGGCCTTCTTTTAGGTAACTAAGTAGAAATTGAAAACAAGTTCAACTTATCTAGGTGCAAGTTCATGGCTTGCAGCCTAAGGATCCAGCAACTTTAGCTATTTATGCTAAGTGAGTTCTATATAAATAGTGCATCAATGAGGCCTAGCACTAAATGATTAACTCTAAGTGATTAATTTTATTTAAACCGAACCACTAATATTCTCTATTCCTTTACATGACTCTCTGTGGAAGGAGCTGGATATGACTACATCTGGAAGATGTGCACCGTAGTTTTGCTTTTTTGTTGAAACTATGAATATCAGTGCTCTTGTGACCTCTTCAGTATATTCATGGGAAGAGTCCTCTCTCCCCCCAGGCCCCGGGGAAGTCGTATTGCTCCTGAACAATGCCCTTTGTCTCAAGGGAGCCGTATCATGCTACTTGGTCTAAGTCAGGTCTTTATTATCACAGGTGGGAGTCCAAGCTAGAAAATTCAGGGCTGACTGAATCAGAAACCACAAGATATATTTCCACATCATCAGGGGTGTTGTCTGTTAGAACAAAGGCATGAGGGAGGAAGTTCAGTGCTGGCTTCAGTGAAGTTCAGAAATTTATTCACCAAGGTGTAGATGGCTGAGATGCCTTTGCCTCAGGAAGACATTTGGAGCCCTTTGCAGCCAGTGAAATGGGCACAACTTACCTTGGCCTAAGAAGGCATTACACAGGGTGACTGGGACCCTGGGGGTGCCCCTTTTACCTGGTGGCTGTAGGCAACCTGCACATCTTGCCTAAATGGTAAAGTTGGCATTGGAGTCTTCCCACACGAGTCAGTCTGTCTTCAGCCCTGCCATGGCCTTCTTCATAGCTGCAGACCAGCTTAGGGATGCTTGTGCGGTCTTTGGGACCAGTCTTCTCACCCCCAGCAGTGTGTACTAGCCCTGTTCTGGTCTCTGGTTGGGTCACCATCCCCTACCAGGTCCCAGCCTAATACACATGAGCATCTGTGTATGGGAAAGCCTGTGCCCTCTGGCTCAGCCCCTTGTCCCCACAGACATGTTCCTGTGTTGTAGAGCGGCCTGTTCTGCAAGGCAAGGCTTTCTCCTTAGTTAGACAAGAATCTTAATTGCAGTGGTGACCAGTTGCAGCTATCCTGGGAAAAGGGTAACAATGGAGCAAACACGAAGAATTATCTTGCAGCCTGTAGTGACAACTGGCCAAGGGATTTCATGGTGTCCTCATGGTATGGGAAGCCTCTCTCGTGCTTTCATCAGGCCCCAGGTCCCTACAGTGGTGAGTAGGTTGGACAGGAGCGGGAGCAGAAAGAAAACTGCAGCTAGGAATTTACAGCAACTTTCAATGCAGGAGCCTGGGAGCTTTGGGTGGTTGTCATCAGATCCTACCCACTGAGGCTGAGCTGCAAGTATAGTGCCCAAGCAGTTTCATACTGAGACCTGCTTCATGACAAAAAGAGCATGGCCACTCTTGCATCAATGCTCTGTCATCGGGCGGGGGGGGATCAGATTGTCCCTTGGCCGGGATGTCATGTTAATACTCAATTTGTCCTTGTAGATGTCATCATCACCCACCGCTTGAGGGACCGCGAGCAGCTCCGTAAAAGAAAACTTGAAGCCCAGGAGAAAGAGTTAATTCAATGGGTTCTGAGGTAAAACTTGCTTATGCTGTGGAGTCATTTTCTTGGTGCAGGTAAGCTGAGCCCAGGCATGGCAGCTCAGCCCCTCCGTCTTCGCACAAGGACAGAGCTGAGCTGGGCGCCATCAGTCTTCAGTGGAGAAAGGTGACCTGCAGCCAGTAGGTCTAGGCAGGCATTGGGGGGCAGACATGGATGTGGGGGTGGGTTACATAGGTGGTGGGTTGGGTGGCAAGCAATCCTCACCCACAGCGTGGGGACAGGGAAAAAGTTTGTGCCCAAGTTCACACTGCCCTGGCGGGCCACAGGAGGCTGTCATGCAGGGCTAGGGAGGAGGGCTGTAGCTTCTGCTGGGATGGACTGTGTCACAATCACAGCCGGGGGGGCCAGCAACGTGGCCGTGGGGCAGGAAGCAAAGTCCTCCACCCCACAGCCAGCTCTTCCCCCCTGTGAAATCCCCTGGCAGGGATCAGAAAAAACGGCAAAGGAGAGGCAGAGGAGGCAGGAGAGGAGGACGACGCCAAGCAGTGGTGGAGATCAACCCGGAGCCAGAACAACAGCTGGACCCCGAGCCCAACCCCCAGGAGGAGGCTGAGCAAGTGCGTCCTGAGTCAGCACCACCTAAGCCAGTGCATCAAGAACAGCCACCCATGCTGACCATCCAAGACGTGATCAGTGAAATGCAACCAGGAGTGGTGGAGAGGGAGCTGGCAGCCAGGAGACAGGATCCTGCGGGTGAGCTACCGGAGAGCCGATGGCTCTATGGGGGCTTGGGGGGCAGTGCAGTGCTGCCTTGTGAGGAGCATCAGACAAGGTGGTCCACCTTAGCAACAACTGGCCTGTGGCACCACTAGAGCATGGGTCCCTACCCCACCAAACCTGACTTGGGTAGCTGTGAAAGAGGTGGTGGGATGTTGGGGCCGTGGGGACACATACTGCTCTTCAAGCCATGGGAAGTGATAAAAAGCCCACTACTGTCAGTAGAGTTGTTGGCATAGGGTCTGGGGTCCCTGGTCCTAAATAGCTTCTTGTCCTAAGGACACCTCTGTGGCTCTGCCAAGAGCCAGGTTAGGGCAGAGATGCTGTGGGGAGAAGATGCAGTCTCTTGAGGCCAGAGCTGGTCAGGGAGAGACAAAGCCCAGACATGCTCTGTCCACAGTCCAGCCGCAGACTGACAGTGGGGTGGGGGGGAGGGAAAGGTGGACACTAGGGCAAGGGGTGGGTGTCTGCAGGGGACTACCCCTTTGAAACTTGCCAGGACTGAGGCAGGGAGGGCACTAAGCTGATCTGAATGGCAGATTGCCACCTGTGCTCAGGAAATCCATTTGCAGCTAACACATCTTGGGCCAGCAGGAGTTGTTCCCAGATCTGGCTTGGGAAGAGGAGAGCACGTTTACTTTAGTTTACATACTTTAGCATGCAGGTTGCTTCAAAACCAGGAAAACCCAGGATCTGCTTCAGAGGAGGTGAGCGTCCTCTGACCCCGCCATTACTGCATTTCCAGCAATGTCTGTGCCAGGGGAGAAGAAGAGGCCACTCGCTGCAAGGCATGCAATGCCCTCATGCCATGGAAGACAACCATTCTGCATCCCCAGGACTGGGGCACACCACACCAGTCCAGGTCCCAGCCCTGAGATCTTGAAGCGGGCAAGCATCAGGGCTGCGTTTATTTTCCTCCTGCCTTTAAACCCAGCAGGGATTTACCCTCTCTAACTCCCCTCCACAACCCCTGGGACTGCCGTGTCCTTTGAAAAGTAGGCAGGCCACCAGGAGCTACCTAATATCATGGGCAATCACAGGAGCCTGGCCATGGGGGCTTTAGCATGGCATGGAGGGATAATGCATGAGAGCCCCCCAGTATTAAATGAGATGTCTCTTACATGACTTGTAGGTGAAGAGGAGGCGCTGAAACCAGCAGAAGCAGAAATACCAGAAGACTCGTCAGGAAAATGAGTGCCAGGATAACTAATGCAGCACATGCCTTCTATATTAATCTGTTATTTGGGTTTATCTTCTAAATGTCCTGTCTCTTGCTTCACAAACTCCAACAAGTATTGCACAGTGATTTTGACCAGCTTCTTCCTTGTAAGTAATAAAGCTCATACTCTCCTGACCACTCCGCTTTCTGTGCTTTTTTCAGGTTACAATGCAGGGGAGCATGGCCACCTGTGTCAAGGCAGTCCTTTGGGAGCTGCCTGCTGCCTGGCTGGTGGTCCTGCAGTGGGCTGCTCGGTGCCCCACTGTGCTGCAGGTTCAGCATACAGACCAGTGCCCATCTGCGTTTCTGAAAGGCATTTCTAATTTGCAGAAACGCCAGTGGCATTGCGAAGCTGAAGCCCACCGTGATTTTTAGCTTGCTGGAGCTGCCCGGCTTGGGCTTTTTCCTACACCTGATAAACACTGCAGCCCCTTGTCTTATTATCTTCAGCCTGAAGGTCTTTCACATAGTCTGTTTTCCTCCCTGGTGAACAGCTTGCTTTCCTAAAGCCCGGAAAGCGTTTTGTTTTCAGTTTCTGGGCAATCTCACTCTGACCTTGCTGAGCCACTGCATTAGGCAAACAAAAGATGGTTGAAAACAGCCAAGTGTGACAGGCTGAAACTTGGCTGAACCATACACTTTTGTTAGGGAAATGTCATTTGGAGCAAAGACAGGAGCCACCGCACAGCTGCCGTGTCCCTGGCTCCCCAGCCATGCACCCATGATTTCTCCTGAAGCCAGGAAGGAATAGGGTGCATTCTCTGCTTCCCACATGTCGGGGGAGTCGTGGTCTCCTCTCCCATGCGTGGCAGGGGCAGTGGCTCTCTTACATTCCTGTAATATCCTGACACAGAGGGTCTTTCTCCTCTTCGGGTGGGTGGAGGTCTCTATTGCCGATCCTGACTTACCAACAGCCCAGAGCATAGTGTTGACCAGGCCCTGAGGTCACCCTTGATTTGTGGGTTTTATGGATTTTTTTGTGGCTCTGGAGACGTCGCTGCCACTGTCCTATAGCCCTGCAAGCTCTGTGTCTCAGCCGATGTGACATCGTGTCTCAGTGACAGGATGATCACCACTGCCATCCAGCCCTGCTTTGCTCCCAGGGACGTCGCATGCACACAGGCAAGTGCTCACAACTGCTTAACACAGCCACCCCACCCCAAAATCCTGGGATGACCTCTGCAGTTACACCACCAGAAGCTGTAAAGCACCTGGTGGGTGTTAAAGCAGAAAGCATCCAGCAGCCCCATAACCATGCAAATGCAACCCGCTCCCCAAGGGCAGCTCCTGGAGGGATGGATCTCCCTTTGCAGGTGTCATGACACTGTTTTGGTGTCCACAGACATCTCAGCTAATGCAAGGTTGCGCTCTCCCCTTGAGTGACTGATACTGGTGGGAGCAGAGGAAGACCTCTCACCTTCTCCCATGAACTACCCAAACCTTGTTGATAACCCTAAATACTTAGGGCATAACCTTGCAGAAGCCCTGCAGCATGGAGGAAGCTGTAGCCCAAGAGGATGCTGACCCCAGACATTCACTGGGTGAAGGCAGCTGAGGCTCCACTGGCCTGAAGGGGAACTAGAGGCAGGAGGCCATATTATGGTTGAGCACCATCACAAGAGCTGTGCTGGGGTCCTCCTGCAAGTGTGGTGTCCACACCATGTTGCAAGGAGGCTGGGCTGTAGGGTCTGCTGCTGCCAGGCAGGCCAGGCAGCACCTTCTGCCTGGTGGAGCCCCACACAAGCTGTGGTGGAGGCTAACAAGAGCTTGTGGCCCTTTACAACTCTCCAACCCTCTACAGTGCTCACAGGGAGGGGGAATCAGCCGTGCTGCCCATGTCCATGTCTGCAGACATTTAGGCTTGCCTGGTTCCCAGAGCTGTTTACATTTTGGGGAGAAGCAACTTCTGGGAGGTTTTAGACTCATCTCGCAGCCCCTGTCAGTAAAGGAGGGCAGAAAACAATCACATCCCCCCTTCAAGTGGAGCTGTAGGAGGGGAGGGAGGCCTGGCGGGGTGAGATCTCCATGAACCTGACACAATGCTTGCTGCTGAAACACACATGGGCAGTGGTGGTGATCCTGCGCTGCGAGGGCTGGGGAGCTCCATGAGCGTCTGCCCACTGGAACCAGAGAAAGCACCTCTGTCCATCTCTGTGGAGATGCCTTTGGTGGCCACAAGGTCCTAGAGTCACCCTGGGTATCACACGCTCCGTCTTAGGGCTGCTCTCACTCTAACTGGCTTCTTTGGCAGCCGGAAAGAAAAGTGAGCCTGCAAGCAACAAATCTTATCGCAAAATAACCAAGAGAAAGATAAAGCCTTCCTTATCAGCACTTTTCCTTGAAACCCACTGTTTTTTTCTCTGACGAGAGGACAGGTAACAGAGCTCTTGCTCATAGAGATGGGGGTAAAGATGGACACGTGGGGGTCCATGTGCATCCTGAGGTAGGTCCTGCTGTCTGAATGGAGACGGGGATGGGACTGGCAAGGGCAGCTGTATCTAGGGGATGGAGGCTGCTGTTTTGCAGATGCAATGCGTCACCTTCTCCCTCCCTTCTCTCCTTCATGAGCCCCACAGAGACGTCTTTGCCCGGGGACACTAACAAAAAGCCCAATAAAGGAAATTTTCACCCTCTGGGATGACAAGCAGGGCCTGGGTCTAACATGAAGGGGAAGGCTGGGAGAGATCAGAGACCTTTAACTGACTGTAGCCCTCTTGGTGATGAAGGGCAGGTGATGGACCCAGGGAGATGGCTTCTGAGCTATGGGGCCAGCACAGGGAGCTGGGCCAGCGCCCGGCACAGTGCTCTGCTCCTTGCTGTGCTGTACTGCTGAGAGGGATGCATGAGGCTCTTCCAGGACACTCTGACCTGCTACCTGAGCCACGCAGACTGAGGCAGGCATGTTGTGATATGCAGTGGGTACGACCACTATGATTGTCTCCTCATTCGTGAGATTCAGCTTGGTGTTTGCTAATGTCAGCTGGGCTGGGCTGACCATGCTGCTGTGAGCTCATCTCAGGGCCGCGGGTCCTGTCCCCATGTCCTGCATGCGTGGGGAGCCATCCTGAGGGCTGACAGCCATGACAGGACAGCTAAGGAAAGGGAAGCTGATACCACCTTCAGGAGAAACAGACTCTCCTCTGTCCACTGCCAATTACCTTTCAATACCCTTCCAGGAAACATACTTCCAGCTCCATGGGAGACGAGGGGTTGTTTCGTTTGTGCACCCTGGCTTCCCGCTTCTCAAACTGCTCTTGTGAAACGGGGTCCCATGCATTTGCAGAAAGTCAGGGGTGATTCGCGGCAGCCTGTTGCTCATGACTGATGTTTTCAGCCGGGAGGGTTTTCTGGTCCTTAGCTGAAGAGTAGTCATAGCTAAGCCTAAGCAGAAAGAAGTGGGCCAGCAACTTAGAGCCAGAAGCCATCAGAGGTCGATTAAAAGCCATTCCACCGTGCAAGAGCCTGGTCTTGGAGAGATAAGAAAACTTGCTGGTTGATTTTCCAATATTGACTTTAAGCAGTAAATCCGGGTCACAGCAAACACCCACTCCCTTTTTGGCCACCATTTCCTGCTCAGGGTGTGTTAGCTCTGATTCTCCACATTCTGTGTTTGTCATTTAAATAAATACTGCCAGGGCTGCCACGGACTGCAGCTGTGTGCCTAGCTGGGCTCAGCAGTGCTCCACCAGCTCGCCTGGCTCTCTTCTTTCACACAGAAACCATGTAACTGTAGAAAAAGTTCAGTGGGAACCGATAGCCTGTTCAAAGCATGGCTAACTCTGACCAGACTGCTTAGGGCTTTTTGCAACCAAGTGTTGACCACCTCCAAGAATGGAGAATCCCCCCTGTCTGGTCCCCATCCCAGGGCTGCCCCACTTGCACAGGAAGAAGGTTTTTCCTTATGTCCAACCAGACTTCCTCTCATCACAGCTTTTGCTCCTTGCCTCTTGCCCCATCATGGTGCACTTCGAAGACCCCAGATCCATATTCTCTGTAACCCTCTTTAGGACTGCAAGTTAGACTCCACACTCACCTTCTCTTCTCCAGGTGAACAAGCCCGATTCTCTCAGCTTGCTCAGTGCTCCAGTTCCTAACTCAAGGCCTCAGCTGGGCTCCAGTATAACAATGTCTTTCTTGTACTGGGTTGTCCTAACTGGATCCAGTATTCCAAGTGCAGGCTCATCCCCATTAAGCAGGAGGAATGGCCACTTGCCTCAGCCCACTGGCTAAAACTCAGTCCACCTGGATGGACTTGGGGCTTTGAGCATGATTGTGCCTTTGTCTCCCTCAGGCAGCCCAAGCTTTTCACCGACAAAACACAGAAAAGACAGAGCAAAGAAACCGAGGGATGGCTGGTGCAGTAAACAGTGTGATCTGAGCTTTGTAGCCTTCATAATGATTCTTTTTTCAGCCCTCTTCTGTACACACCATCTTCCAACTAATCTGCAAAAGCCCTGAATGTGGTTCGAGCACAGAATTACATGCCCCTGGAAAGTACTGCTTGTGCGGCAAAATGTTTAATTGCAGACCGTGGGTGCAGCTCTAGTGCCGCGCTTTCACAGCTAAGCGCTACATTCTGTGCAAGAATTAACCACCAATTACCAGGTATCCAAACCAGTAGCTTTGCACGTCCAGTGAGAACGGTCCCCAGCAATGAACTGGGGACCGGCCGTCCGACCCCAGCGGGCAGCCCCGTGGGCTGTGCGGGCAGCCGAGGCCGGGTGAACCCCCGGGGAAAAAAAAACAGTCCCGCAGGAAAAACAGCCGCTGGGGGCTCCTGCAGGCCGGCAAAGCGCTGGAAGGCGCGGCGGCCACTCTCCCTCCACCCCTCCCGGTGGCCGCCATCCCTCCATCCCTCCCGGCCGCGTGGCGGTCCGGCAGTGCTCTCTAGCGGCAGCACCGGCCCNAGCGGCCCCGTCCCCGGGGGTATGATGCTGCGGGCGGGGAGAGGGGAGGCGTGGAGTGTCTCCTCATCCCCGGGGGGCTCGGAGGGTGGTGGCGAGGCTCTGTCCTTGTGCTCCCGGGCACTGTAGGACCCGCCAGAGCCTGGCTGCAGGAGCGGCGGTGCCTTTTGCAGAAACGGGGAGGGTGAAGTGACATCCCGGGCCCGTGGAAAGGGCTGCGGCAAGGTGAACGTTTGCCCCCGTGGCTGTTAGAATTCTGAGTCCTGTGCGTGGCTTAGATCACCGTGTCTCGCTCGGTTTGTCAACAGCAAGGACGTGGTGACTGTTAAAGATGAGGAAGGCACCTCTTTTTCATGAAGATTTTTGGTCTGTTGGAGATGCAAAGATGATGATTTTGTGCATAACAGCGTTAATTGTTGCACTGCTGGCAGTCTTGATATATTGAAGTCTAGCTCCTACTGTGGCAGGGAGGTAGTACATCTTATATCCATTTCCATGTGGGAAGGTTTAAAACTATTTGCCCTGGTTACTTCAAGTGGGGCTTTCTTTTGCCTTTTCTCTAGAAGGGGAAGAGAAATCCTCCATGAAGACAAAATACGGAAGAGGTTACCCAAGATGGAAACCTGTTCTTTGCAACATGATTTTTAAAAAAACAAAATTAATGTTCCCTGCATAAAGGTCCAACACCTGAATCATCCTCTGCTTCCTCCATGAATAAAGCCATCAATATTAACAATAATACTCCAGGCACAGCCTCCCACACCATGGCAGAGTGGGACCACTCACTAGGCATCTGTGGCCAACTCGGTCATTTCTGCTCTTGCCTGGAGAATGAAGTCACAGTGTGAGGTCAGCCTTCCTACAAAGCCATGTGAGGACATCTGGACAATATGGGTTTTTCATGTGACCACCCAGTCCACTTTCCTTTTTGCCTAGCCAAACTCCACCCCCAAAACTAAAGCCCCCAGAGCTCCTTGAGGTGCATGGCAAAGGGACAGGGCTTGGAGCGCTTTCTGTTGCATTTTTCTTGGGTTTGGGATAGTTATCCCAATCAACCTGAAGTGCATTTGCTAAAAAGTATTTTTGCTCACATGAACAACTCATACCCTCCTGCGCTGTTGTCTGAGCTCAAGGAAATAATTTACATTAGCTATAGTTCACTTAGTGAAAGAAGGGGTCAGTCCCCCCCATTCTGTGATTAGACCTCAGCAACCACTAGCTCAGGTAGGTCTTTCCATGAACTATTCTATCTCCCCTCTGCTTCTCCTTCCCACAGAGTGGGCGTTTAGGGCTGTCAGGATCACACACTGGTGGGAGCTCTCACATAAGTGGCTGCATTCAGATTACTCCCATGCATGTTTCCTTTTGTTTGTTAAAGTCGCACATAGCTCATCGCTGGTCAGCAGAAAATCCACAGTGAGAGTTGAGGTGCTGAGATTTCCACTGCCTCTCCACGTTTCCCCAGCCTCCAGACCCGCTCCCAGCCTCCATCACGATGGTGCCAGCGGACACAAACCCAGCAGAGGAACGCCCTCCCCGGGCTGCATCTGTCTCTCTTACACTCCCAAAACCCACCCGCTGGCAGCACAGGAGACGGGGCCACAAGATGTGCAGAGCCCTGAGATGCAACAGAAAGATCAAACTTTTCACACCTCAAGAGACAGTCCTCTCCCGGACCACGGGTGTGGGGTCTCTCGGTTGTGACAGTAGATAGGACCTGGTCTTAAATGCAGCTTGCAAATTTGTTATTATTCAGGGGCTGTGGCTTTATGTTGACCCCACGGTGCAGAGTATTGGGACTTGGCTGGTCTTGCCTTAGCCTGAGCCAATTTTAACTTGCTTGGCTGTGACACCAATCAGTGGTCAGGTAACTAGCACCTACGTTTGTTTTCATTTATACTGATAATGATTATTTATTCTGTGTGGTTTGAACTGCCTGTGACTCCAGGGCAACATCACGGATCCCAGCCTACTGCAGTGGTCAGTCAGTCATTGCTGCAGGAGTGCAAACCTGTGTTATTCAAGTAAAGGCAATTTTAAAGAAAACAAGAACAGAAGAAAAAAAAGTTGAGAAGCATTGAAAAACAACATACATACAGAAATAATCTCAGGTGAATCCCAAGACTGAGAAGGAAGAAATCATCACCATCCACATCATGTGCCTCCTAATAAAGAGAAGGAAAAGTTCACCAGGAACATCATGATCTGTGTATTGAAGACATCAGTATGCTGGTTAACTTCTTGTAAGCCCCCCTCCACATCACCCCTGCAGCCATCAACCTCAGGACACAGGAAGGGTGAACATAACACCAAGAAGCAGGGGTAGATACTAAGAATTTTTTCATGTGTGTGTATAGCACTCTCAGCTGCATTACTGATGTTTTTCTGTATTAATTTGGACTATGAGATTAACAATTGAAAATATTATATTGTTAAAACGTTTGCATGTAGCAATGGTAAACCCTTGGCTTCACTTACAGTGTTACCTTTTCTGTTGATGACAAGATTTTGAGTATTACACCAGAAGGGACAGAGATAGGAGTTATGAAGAGGAGAAACTCACACTGGCACACCTATACTTATATCCAACTGGGTGCTGCTTAAAAAATTGAACCGTGATCCATCCCACTACAGCATTCAAGCAAGGGGAATATTTATGGACTGACATGTTCCTTTCCGGAGCCCAGCATTGGGCTGTCACTTACACCACCCAGTTTTTGAATGCTCATTGCTAAATAATGTGCCATTTTGCCATGGCTCTGGCGATCCCCCACATGCTCAGATGAGATGGCCAAATCTTGATCCGCACAGCAAGATGTCCCAGTGGGCTCACCATCTCCTGCTGCTCCCATCACAGCAGATATCTCCATGGTTGCTACTTTTGGACTAGCCTATCCCAGACTCAGTATCATCATTTGGGATGGGGTGGCCAGGGAGACATTCTTTAATTGGCTAAGCCTAGGGTCAGCACTCCAATGAGCACTAAGCTGATGACAGACTATGTATGTGCTAAAACACACAGCTACAGAAGTGGCGTGAAGCTTAGGACACAGTTTGTTGACCTCAGAAGGTGATAGCCTGGACTCATGAGCACCTTTTCCAAGTGGAAGAGGTCAACATGAGGTGCAGTCTCCTTGCAAGAGCCAGCCACAGGTATGATAGACTCAGAGGGCTTCAGGCATCTCTGCCATCAGACCAAGAGCTCTGGTGCTGGCTCAGGACTGCCTCTGAGCAGAAAAGTCAGAAGCTGCTCATTAGCTCCTTTGTCAATTAAGATCTGTTTGGGTATTTTATATCCAGACAACAGGTTTGCGAATTCCTAATCGGCTAGCAAATCTGAGCTTCCTGGCATCGGAGAAAGAAGGGATAGCAGTAGACTCGGTGAGGTCCTCTGAGCCAGCCCAGAGCCACCATTCTGGCTTACTCCATGGCCACTTTCAGCCAGACATACGACGACTCTATGGACATCCAATCATCAGAAGAGGCTAGGACACAGCCTCCTTTTCCTCTTGGCCCAAGCAGCGTGGAGAGGGTACTTCATGCTCACTGCATTATTGGTCCCCATATGCCCTAGGGACCACAGCTGCACCCTGAGTTCGAACACTGACAGAGGTGGTGAGAGGTCAGAGTCTGGCAGCCCTGAGCTGGGGCTCCCCACCAAGACCCCTGTTCCCTCCCTCTCAGTCTGCCTGCACAAGGAGGGGCTGCGGTGACTGCTCCAGATCCAAAAGTAGCTCCCAGAAATAACCCCAGCTTCCAGATATAGCTGATGCCACCATCTCGCACCTTGACTTCTTGGCCTCAGACAGGGAGAAGACGTAAATTTGACATGGAGGAGTGAGTGGAAAAATCAGCTCTGCCGTCTAGATGGTGCCTCCTATGAATCAGAGCTCCAGGCCTACACCAGGACAAGTATGTGAAGCTTTTCCTTGTGCTGACGTGGGCCACTATCCCTGTACACCAGACTCTGTACAGTCAGCCCCCCAAAGGGCATAAGCCTTCCTGTGGTTAGCTGACACCCAGGTGCTGCGTGAATGGGACATCCTCTCTGATCACTAATGTTGGCATCACAGCTCTAGGTAATGGATGCAGCTAAAGCCCACATCCATCTGCGCAGACTGAGCTCTAACTACAACGCACAAACTTTGGACTCCCTCCAAGGTACTCCCTTCCTGGCCAAACAGCAGCTGCCTCCCCTGCCTACTCTTTCTCATAAACTTGATGCACTTTTTGGCCTCTTCCAAAGGCAGATAAATCATACCTGGGAGTCCCAGAGCTATTGAAGAAGACCTTCCTATCTGCTCTTTGATAACTTAGCAGATTATACTACCTGTCCCCATGTCATTCACAGCCCTCCAGGCAGGTTGGGCTGTTGACAGGGCACCAGCTCCAGAGCTCGTTTTCCCTCAAAACCGCTTGGGAAGGCGGTCACCACCCTCTTAGCAGGAGAAGGGGCAACATCTGCCATTGTCTTTGCCATGTGCAAGCCAGATCATTGCCCCAAGGTGTGGAGTTGCCCCTGGTTGCCTGATGAATTGTTCCCACAGATGTTGCTGTTGCACATCGTGTCAGCCCACAGAACTCCATCCCTGCAGCCATAAAAAAACTCACTGGCCTGGGTGCAGGAGGCAAGGCCAAGCATTTCTGCTGCCACAAGACGGGCAATGTAACATTTTCTCCAGAAGTAAACCTTCTCCAGCTGGCCCAGCTGCACGCTGGAGCAATCAGAGAGTAATTGATGCCAAGCAAAATTTCCTTGCCCATCTCTCAGCCTGTGTTCCTATCACAGGTGGTAGCCTTGGCTTTCCTACCTGCCTCTTTTTAGCAGAGGCACCTGGCTGGGCTGGAGCTTCATGCATGGATGTCTGGGCCACACTTATGGCCTGACAGAGTGGGGGTTGCAGAATTTTGGTAAACCACCTCTGGCCTGGCCTTGCCTCCCCCTCCCTCCCTCCAACAACTTCAGCAATCCTAGCAGACCAAAAAAACCCAAGGTAAAACAGACACTGCGAAATGCAAGGAGCACACACATGGCGCGCACCTTGTTCTGTATCATCACTATCCTGGTCTCAGGAGTGCTGGGGAGGCTTGAAAAAACTCAGAGAGACACTTCATTACAAACAACAGGACAAAGATTTATTTCCATTACAAGTGAAGTATAAGAGTAAATACAAAAAAATCTCCAGTACATTATAAAATGTTCTCCTAGGATGTAACAATCCACCTCTTTCTCAAAGTCAGCGCAGGGCCTGACCGTACCAGAACTTGGGCAGAACAGGAACCGAGAGGCTCCATCCTTTGAGGAACAAGCACTTTCAAGGCCCTTCTTTCTTCTCATCAGTGCTTACACTTAAGTGTTTCCTACAGGGTTTTAACCCAAACCTATTGGACTCATCTCCCAGAAATCAAAAGACTAGTTTGAAACTTAGACTAACTTTGCTAAAAGGAAGGCCCTCAGATATTTACAATAAAGCTTCCAGAAATCAAAATTTTTCTTATTCTGGATGGTGCCTGAGAATTACAAGCAAAGTGCCAGCCAAAAAATACATTGAGATCCAAATCTTTAACATATCCCCATGGCACAAGCATACATTGAGATCCAATTGTATCCCCATGGCATATCCCCATATCCTCACAGACAGACCCAACCCCACAGCTCCCCAAGGATCCAACAACTGAATTGTCTGCTGCTAGTGGCCACATAGTTGCATGAGACACATGGCCACATGCACAAGCGCAGGAACAGCACATCCCGCTGCCACAAGGTAGAGCCTGGACAGACCTCTAATGTTCAGCACACCTTTTGTGTCTGAGCCTGCACAACAGCTTGGAGAGGTTGCCATAGCCACAAAACCATGGCAGTGCTGGTGGGAAGGGATCTCTGGAGTCTCCAGGCCTACTCCAAGGCAAAGGTTGCTTTATTGCCAGCACTAGCACTGGGCAGATATAGCTTTGTCTATCTTCATCTCAAAAACCCCAAAGGACAGAGACCCCACATAGATGTAGAGTCCCTTGGAGGGTCCGTGTACCTCTTCACTGAGCGCAAAGCTCAGGCCCAGGGTCTCTAGCTGCTTGTGGCTGAGGCTTAAGCAAGTTGCAGCCATGTGTCTCAGGTCCTTGACACAATAGGCTCATCACTGCACCTGCTACACAAAGTATACTATCTAGGTATGTGTGGTTTCCCTAGCTTGTAGGTATAAAAGATCTGGAGAGAAATAAGAACAAGCATCTAGACCTTATCTGCAAACAATACACAACTGAACCTTCACAATTTATGCCTTCTGAGTCATCAAGATCTATCATGCGTGTCCTCCAGACACTGAATTTTGCTCCCTGAACTTGCTACGGATGCTATCTGAGGTCAGAACCAGCTTACACAAGACCTGTGTCATCACTGGTGACCTGTTTTTTTAGATTGAAGCTTAGACTAGCACCAGGGCTGGAGCAGAGAATAAAACAAATTTGAAGTAATGATGAACAAGCACCAGAAGGCCTCTAGGTACAGGAAAATGATCCAGTCCACATTCATAACTGCTCCGACAGGAAGGAAGGAAGGAAGACAGGCATTAAGAGATTAAGAGGCAAGACAATTCCTCCCCAGGCTATCCCCAAACCAGAAAGAGGTCAGCACGACTTGCTAGCAAAGGGACAAAGGGACGCAGTCCGGTCCTTTGCAAGCGGAAAGCAGAGCCAGCAGGCACCTGTCAAAAAGCTGAACTGGCACAGCCCAGTCTGCTGGCTTCTCTTCCAGCTGGTGAAGGGAGAAGTTGGGAGAGGAGCTAGTACAGCTGCCAAGCAGACCTGCCCGGGGCTGAGACAGCCAAGCCACAGAGGCAGGACTTTGCTCTCCCTAGGATGGAAGCAGCTTCTGGACGTGCCAGGACCAGGAAGGACATCGGAAGAGACAATGCAGCTCTTCAGGAGGCAAAGTAAGGAAGGGAAAAATCTGACTCACCTCACCACCCTAAAGATTTGAATAAGGTCTACTCTTGCCACCTGTGCTCCCCACTGATGGCAACGCAACCTCCCCAGCTCCATGTACAGGTAGCAGTTTCCTGAAGTACCACAGAAAAGTCCAGATGGACACAGCAGTACCAGGCCAGCCCCAGGCTGACTGCTCTGAGAGAGGGATGGGTGCCTTGAAACCAACACTCATCTCCCACCTCAGAGCCCCACAGTAGGCACACATACAACTTCTCCTATCAACCTACTGCAGAGAGCTTGAGCCTCCTCCACCACAAACTGTGCTGTGGGGACACCTAACCACCTTCCTGCTCCACTCCATTTCCTCTCTCTAACGTCCCACTTGGATACCGGGACCTTAGCACCCAGAGGAGGCAAGGAACCTGCCTCTACACAAATTTCATCCTGCTGAGGACCTTATCTGAAAAATCCTCCATGGAGCAGAAAGTACAGGTGTCTTCACGGGATCAGAGCTCTTTGCAGCAGTGCACAGCAGCAGGACAAGAGACAGTAGACATGAAAGGAGACTAGAGAGGTGCTGAATGTATACAAGAAGAAACTTCTTCCCCATTAGGACAGTCAAGTTGCCCAAAGTGACTGTGCCGTCTCCATCCTTGGAGGGTGTCAAGACTCAACTAGATAGCCCTGAGCAACCTGGACTGACTCATAGCTGACCCTGCTTTGAGCACAAGGTTGTAACTGAAACTTCCCAAGGTCTCTTCCAACATGAGTTATACCATGATCTGTACCCTTTTGTGGTGAGAGAGCCCCTGCTGTATGTGCACCCTCTCTGCTCTTCCAAAGCTTCTGCTGAGGCGCTGGCTGCACCTTCCACCTACCTCTCCACAGACAAGGCCCCACCATGCTGCACTACCCCTCACCAACCTCCTCCTGGCCCTGGTCACACAAGCTCCCAGGAAAACAGAGGTGGATAAGGAGATCTGGCAGGGCTACATCTGCTCCCTCTCTGCTCACAGCTGCAGGCAGAGCCCTGGGCATCCACTACCTCTCCAGGCCCCTCTCAGGGGTGGTGGGATCTCTTGGGAGGGATTTGCTTGAGTTTCCCCATGGATCCATTTTCAAGCCTTTGCCTGTCACAGCCCTCTCCATGTTTTCCTCTAGCCACTCTTCCATCCTAGAAAAGCTTGACAGCAGAGCAATTGAAGATGGAAAGGCACCATGTCCTCCCTCTCTCAACTGCTTAAGGAAGGAAAGTTTTTCCCCATAGATACTGATTTCTCTAGGCTACAGTCAGAGCTGGGCTGACCTTAGGATCAAAGTAATTTAGGATGTAAGGATCTCCATAGACTTTTGGACCAGGTCTCCATTCAAAGCAGGTCAAAATTCAGTGTTGGATCCAATGCCAAAGTCAGATCAGGTCACTCAGGTTCTGTTCAATCAAGATGGGAAGATCTCCAAGGGCAGAGATACCACAGTCTCGCTGGGTCCCTCTTCCAGGGGCTGAGCACGCTCATGGTAAAACTTTTTATACTTCCAATCCCACCATTCTCCCACCCCCACAGCACACAGCATGACCCCCAGAGGCATCTGACTTGCCACAGCTGGCTGCAACCCCAGTATCCAGACCTTCCCTGTCCCTGACCACGTTTTTGGTGCAGAGCCCGGCACTAACACGATAGCCCTGTGCAACATCAGGCACACGCCACCACTTTAGTGCCACGCATCCTGCTTTTACGGCTTTGGCTGCATAAGGCTGGGGAATGCTTCCTCCTGCCTCCCTCCTCCCTCGCCCTAGCAGACATTTTGTTCTGTAAATAAAATCATCGACAGCGGAGAGATTTTTAAAAGTGAGATCTTCCCAGACAGACCGGGGGGCCCAGTCGGGTTCGGTGGGATGAGGGGAGCCTGCCAGGAAGCTTTGAGCACCTGTCCCAGGAAAGGTAGTGGAAGAGGAAAGGGCTTTTTGCCCCATCCAGGCACTTGGGAGCCCCTAGGGTTTCTCTGGCGAGAGCGGACGGGGCTAACCAGGGTCCCCCCGGGCCCCCACGGCTGGCGGCGTTGCTCCTCGCCGGGAGACCCGGGCAAGTGGCGGGACGCGGAGGCGCAGCCCAAGGTCCTGCAGCATCTTCCTGAGCGGCCCCGTGTCCAGTGGCTCCGGGGGAGCCCCGCAGCCCGCCCCTCTCCCGGGCTCCGGTCCGCGCCGTCGGGCTGGGTCAGAGCGCCGGGACGAACCTGTCGTGACCGCCGGGGTAAGCGCCGTGCCGCGGACCGGGCTCGCCGGGACCTAGCTGCCCTCCGCCGCCGTAGGTGTGGGGCAGCGGCGGGTAGGGCGCGGGGGAGTGGCGGCCGTAGCGCCCGGCGGGG
>VWZL01005474.1:56554-91490 GCA_013396915.1 Stercorarius parasiticus
GCCCGTGGTCCCCGTCCCCAGCGCAGTCGGGGCGCCGGCATCCCACAACAGCTCCGGGGGACCGGCGGTCCCGGTGCGAGTGTCTGCACTGTCGCAGGGGATGCTGCTGGTCCGCCCCACAGGGCAGCCGGCTCTGGGCAGTGTCGCCTGTGGAGCCCCAACGCTCCTTCATAGTGGTGACGGGGTAGAAACGAATTAAACCTGCAGAAAACTCGGTGACAGGTCTACGTGGGGAGAGATAGTAATCGTGGGCTTAGGCAGCAGACCTGTCACTTAAAGTGTACTCAGATTGGGGCCCTTGCCTCTGGTCCCCAACAGCAATTCAGAACAAGAGCTCCCGTGTGCCTGCTTTACCCTGATCTGGCCTGCTTTTCCCTGATGCTTGTGTCACAGGACCCCAGGTACATGATCCTCACAACCAGAAAGGACACCAGGCTCTCCATGCGCTGCTGCTGGAGCATACTTACCTGCCAACTCCGTCCTGCTTGTTCACATACAGGGGCTGAGGGTCAGAGCCCAGGACTGTGGGTCAGAACAAGTTCCATGAGTGCACCCAGCTGGCTAGGAACACTTGCCCAGGACTCGTACCCCTGTGGCACCCACCCCCAGGGGTAGGGGCAGCACAGCCCCCTTGCCTGCTGGCATGGTGATCCTCCGAAGCCAGAGGATAAAAGGGAATTGCAGGAGTCCTAGAGGTGGGATGGAAAGGATGAGTGTGTGCGGGTGTGCACAGGGATGTGTGTGCCTGTAGGGTGAGCACACACAGGTACATGGGCGTCCAAGGGCACTGGTCTGGGGTTGAGAATGTGCGCAAGAGTTCGTGGGTGTGCATTGACATGCGAATGTGCATACAAACACGTGCCAGTGTGCACAGGTGTGTGGCTGGACCCAAGGCATGAGTGTCCGCAGGTATGCAGGAAGGGATGTGGGCAGACGTGCCTGCAGAGGAATGGGTGTGCAGAGAGGTGGCTGTCCATAGGTGTGCAGGTGCTGTGCGTGGCTGTAGAGCTGATTCTACCCATGTCTTGGTGTGTCCTGGAAGTTCTTCCAAAAGTCATGTCACCAGTGTGCTGCTGAGTCTACCTCTGTGGGAAAAGCTGTCCTATAAGCCTGTGCATGAATGGTGTTTAAGGGAGCAAGGGGAGGTGGGAGATGTTCATCCTCATGAAACGACTCCCTTGGAGGTTTTCAACAAAGTTGTTTCTCTGCTTGGAGAAAAATTGCATACAGCAAACAAACTGCAGCCCTGGTTTCTAGCTAATAAAGGAACTCCATAGTCTTTGGCCACCTGCTTATTTGTGCAGCTTCCCAGCGATCTGGGAGGTATCAGAATAAACTATGAAGCTAGCAGAATAAACCATGAAGTGGCACTCTCTGAGGATCCGTGCGTGCGGTCCCAGTAGCTGGGCACAGGCATGTGGCAGTATTTCAAAGCACACGCTGCAGAGTTTGTGCCGAAAGAAAAATCAGCCTCTCGTGCTGACACTCATGCTCTTGAAGTACACAGAACACTAAGGTAGTGGTATGCTGGAGGAAGCAAGAAACCAACTCCTTCAGCACGAAAGGAGAGCGGCGAAGCTGCCTTGCCTGCAGTGCTCTGCCCTCCGGCTCGTGGGAAACTGTAGCTGGGAATGAATTTTCCTATCAGCTTTTCCAAAAAGCAGTTGCGGAGTTCAGCCACCTCTGGGGCTGTGTGCCTCGCTGCGGCATGCCAATTCCGTGCCTCCAGAGGGCAAAGTCAGATCATGCTTCGCTTTGCTTTGCGCTTGTGGAGGACAGGGAGCGGAAGAGGTGTGCGCCGAGGCGGGATGGCGTGCTGCACGGCTGCTTTCACCCTCCCTGCTGGTGACGAAAATCCTTTTCCAAGGAAGCACTTTCCTTGGCAGAGCCCAGCATGTAAGCAGCGTGAAATGGATACCCTAACAGCATGTGCTGGCTCTTGTCCCTTCTCCTTTCCTCATCACACAGGTTAACCTGTAATGCCAGTATTTGTGAGTGAAGTGGGAGTTGTATAACGAGGTGACCTGGAGACTATCCTCAATCTGACATTATCATCAGCCTATCTAAAAACATTTTCATGTCTACACTTAGAGAGCAGGAGTAGGTCCCATTTTAAGCACTGGTGTCTCTTTGAGTACCATTTCCCATGGGGAGGGAACTGCCGGGAGCATGAAACTCACCCAGGTGGATCTTGGACTGCTGATCTCCTCCATCTATAAATCAAAGTGGTGCGTGTTGCTGGAGCAGAAGAGTTGGTGCTTTTCATGTTTGTGAACATTTTGTTTTCTCTTTTGATTCAGCTACACTGGAGGAGGGGCAAAGGTAAGTAAAATGGACAATGCCATGCATTGATTAAACATTTGGAGTTCATAATGTAGTAGAAAATGTATGATATCTACAGGAGTCTTAGACATACAAAAGCTATAGCTTAGACTTTCTTTCGGTCCCTGGGACAAAGTTTAGAATCAGCATTTTTTCTGCCTGAATTTCCCAGCTCAGATCCTGCCTGTGCTGGGATCTGCAGCTTTCAAGTGAGCAAAGCCCTCACTGATTTTGAGACCGGGCACTGCAGAGTGTACCCAGCACAAGCACGTTGTGCCTCGGCCTCTCAAGACTGCACCTTGTTAGTACCAGTAGGTGCCAGGGAATCACCCCAGCCAAAATCCCATCTGCTTGGATCTCCAAGAACAATTTCTGTCCCTGGAAAAAATACAGTCCTTTAGGCTTCATTCCCTGCTCAGTTGCTACAGTATTACAAACTGCACCATTGAGATCCCTCGAAGAGTAAACTCCTGGGAAGGCGTGCTGTGCTTTAGCCCTGTGACCTGAGTGGCTTCTCCCACCTCAATCAAACCAGAGGGAAGTGGACATTAAATGTGTGGACAGGCCCTTCAGGTGCAGCACAGTCATAGTGTTGGTTCCACCATCGGAATTCCTCTCCTCTTTGAAGGCAGGAAACGTTTTGTTTTGCCTCTGTGTCTCAGGAACAGCAGGGTTGTATTTCATGTACCCCAAGTCATGGGTTCAGTAGAGCCTAAATCCCAGATGAGATTGGCTGAACGCAGATTAAGTGAAATCACATACCCCATGGCACAGCCTGCTCCCCAAGCCCAGCTGCCTCTGTGATGGGACAGCAAGTTTGGTTTTTCTATTGTCTTTGTGTTTGGTGCAAGGCCTTTGCTGCTGGAAGTGTGGAAAGCATCACAGCCAGACACTTCATGACACTTTGTGACGAAGGAGTCCTACCAGCAGCTCATGATTAAGATCTGAGAGGGGACCACAAGCCTGAGTCTCTTGGAACAAAACAGGTGATGAGGACATCCTTCATTCACTTCCAGAGCATGTGCCTGCAAAGAAGCGTCCAAAGTCACTGAGCTTAAGACATCTTGCCCCTGACTGGAGTTAGCAGCAGACAAAAGCAGAGATTTTGGAAACACTTTGTATGGAGTGTGGCATGGGGACCAAGGTAAAACCTCTGAGGGAGAACTCATGTGCATCTGCCACATGGAGTCCTGTCACATGGCAGAAGAGGGGCTGGGAAGTGACAGACTAGTGGGATGTGTCCATTGCATGTTTGCATTGCCTTGTCTTGCAGGAGCGAGGTTTCACTCTGCATCAGTGGCCTTGTCCTGTTTTTCCAAATTAATGCTGCTTCTCATCCACCAGCTGAGTCTTCTACGGGATCTTGGGGCTGCGGGGGAGAAAGAATTGTTTGCAGAGAGCATCACGTGGATGTAGCCAAGTTCATGAGGGAGGCTTGAGTTACATGTTGTGGTCATTGTTCTGTAGGAAAAAACCCAAACCCATCATGTTTTTAAACCAGGCCATGTCTCAGGGCTGTGGGAGAGGAAATTTGACTGGGGCGAGAGGCATGGGGAGCTTCAGTCTCCATCCAGCATGGTTCCTCCTGGGCTGGGCTGGAGGGCAGCAAGAGGGGCCACCCAGCCCAGGAGCTCCCCTAACACATGGAGGGTGAGCAGAATCTGCAGAGGGTGTGCTGTGAGAGGAGAAGGTGCAGGTGGGCAGGACATCACCTCTGCCTGCAACCTGGGGGGAACTGGGTGTCAGAGCAGGAACTGAGGGAATGTAGGGAGGCAGCTGGGGAACTGGGAGCTGGGGAATGGAGCACAGGAGGCTGAATGTGGGCCAGGAGTGAATCTTGCTGCACATACAGCACACTCCATACTGGGTTTTGCAAGGAGGAGCAGACACAGCTTGTCGTGCAAACCTAGGTCTGCCAAAACAGCAGGTTACGCATGCAACCTCACTGTGCAAACTGGCAATGAGAGACTCATTTAGCTGAGATATGGAGCCACAAGCTGAAGAGTAGAAAACACTACCTGTGACCTAGGCAGCAAGGGGCAGACACCTTCCTGGTGCAAGTGGAATGGATCCAGCCTAAGCTGGATGAACCATGATACATTCATTTGTCCTGCTGAAGCAGTTTTTAGAGCTGCTTTGCAAGAGAACAAGCTGCAGGTTCTTGCCTTTGCACTGCCAAGAAATCACTGGTGGTTGAGCAGATCTGTCAGATGCTGTGAAGAGGAGGAGCTGACTGTTTCTGGGAATATGCAAAGCAGAGTTAGGCTCTCTTCTGTAAGCCAAAAATCACTTGCTATGCTTTGTTTCTTTTGCAGGTGGTGTGAGGTTTGCATGACTCTTGCTCCCCTGAAGCCTGTGCATTTCAGCACCTCATGAAAATCCTCCGGGTGGGTATCTTTGAATAGCCATGAGGCTCTGTTGGCATGGAAATAAGTCCTTTCTGTTTTGCCTATCAAATGCCCTATTTGGCCAGTCATTCAACAGTTTGGAGAGGTTTAATCCCCTCTAAGGCTGGCCTAGGTCTTTGGCATTCACAGTCCCCGTAGCAAGGTTCACCTTCCCTCTCCGAGTCTTCCCTGCCACCTGTGGTCACTGCAGGCCACTGTGTGCACAGCACTCTGTCAGCTTTGGGTATAGTTTCCTCTATTTGTGTTCCTTGTGTGACAGCAGCAAGGCTGTTGCAGAAGGCAGAGGGTAGGGAAAACACCCGGACGGAAGAATTTCTTCTGCACGTGGGGCCACCAGCATTAGTGTTGCTCATGCCACTAACTTTGGTAGGGCAGGTGAAGGTCAAGCATGTCGGACATAACAGTGGCTTCAGATCTTGCAGGATGAACATCTCCTACTCCATGTTTCCCAGGTGCCCTGCTGGGACCTGTCTGCTCTGCTGGCTCACAACAGGCATCACTGCCCTCTGACAGGAGCTCCTGCTAGGGGACTGTGGGGCCGGAAAGACCCTGAGGCTTGTGGAAGGGAACGGTGGCTTGTCATCTGAAGCCAAATTTTGCTTGCCGGAGCAACTAGTTCATCCCTCTCTGCAGCTAGTGGTGAAACCTGACTGAAAATGATAGGATGCAGCAGTTTAGAGAGAATTGTTTATTGCTTGCTTTGGAAACCGGGAATTTTATTTAAGAATAATTATTTAAGTTAATTAATTGCCTTACTGTTAGCAAAATATCTTTGCAAATGTCCCGCTGTACTTCAATAAGTTATTTGGAAAGAAATGTAGTTTATTTTATTTTTCCTTTGTTGGAGACAGAACCACAGTGCCCTGGACATTGGCTTTTTCTAACCAGCACTTTAGCGTGGGATGGAGAGGGCCAAACTGCAGTGTTAGGAGATTAATTTCCCAGCACAGGCCGGGGAAATTTCTTGGTGGTATTCTTTGTTGGTAATGTTCTTCAGGTTGCTCCACCCAAATATGGATATTTAAAAGTCTTTAACAAATTGCAGTGGAGTTGTCCTGTAATTTATTAACCAATTTCCTGTCCCATGACGAGTTCTGCACTGTAGTCCTAGCAGAGGACTTTCCCCATGGTCACAGAGAGTAGGTCAGCCAAGGAGGGAAGCAGAAGAAAGAAAAGGTGTTGGGAGGTCGTAGATGGGAGCAGTGGAGGAACACTGGCAACATGTGAAGCCGGGGAAAGAGAAGGAGGAGGAGAAGCACCATGGAAAAGGAATGGTTGGTGCTGGAACTGGAAGATGAAGAGCCTTTGCTGGAAGACTGGTTGGGAGGTTTGGTTTGTGGAGAAGATCTTGAAGGCATGGACAAAAAAAAGTGTGCCCACCAAAATGTCTTCTTCTCTGTGTCTTGGCGTGGAATCAAAGAATTTCACTCTTAGCATCACTTTGGTACAAGCAAATAAATAAGAAAAGTAATGTCACAGCTTTCTAGGACTGGCCTACACAGAGCACAAAAAACTTCTATTGCTGTGAGCTGCTCTGTTGGGTTCTTTTAATTATTTTTTTTTCTTTAAACTAAGGAAAATCACTGATGACACTGTATTACTGAGCATTATTAAATGAACCAGATGCTGCCCTTCCTTCCCTGGAAACTGCAGCTTTCAGCACAGTTTGCACAACTCTACTCGATCAACAAAAGCGAGATGTTTCAATAGGTGGGTTCAGGCACTCAGCACTTTTGTGTGTCAGGTTTCTGATGCTTCCAGGTTTTCTGGGGAAGTCCTCAGCGACGAGGCAGGTCGGAGGCAGAGCTGGGGAAGCCAAAACAGCGGGTCAAGGTCCTCATCGGGGGCTGCAAGGAGGGGCACAGGCACAGCCGCGGCGCGGCCTCGGGGCTGGGGGAGAAAGCCCCAGCTTGAAAGTAGCTCCCAGTTAAAGCTGAGTGGAGCCCAGTTAAAACTGGGCTCTTTCCTGGCCTTGGGCACAGCCAGCTGTATGCCCAGGATGGGGAGTGTGCGTCGACCCCTTGCCGAGGCAAGGAAAATTGTGCTTAAAATGGCATCTGTGCGCCTGTGCGATGCATAAAGCACCGCTGAATGGTAAATCGTCCCTGGCTGTGGGGAAATTGTGAGTACCACTGCCATGAGTGAGTTCAGATGTCGGGTAGACCCTGCTGAGGGATTGGTAAAACCCAGCGCTACCAATTGCTGTTAATTCCATGAGTGAGGGATGTAAGTAGCCTTTATTTAAAAAACAAAAGGTAAGATGGGGATAGTTTGAGCTTATTGGCACTGGCAGACAAAATCTGAATACTTTTACAAAGAGCTCCTGTTTTTTTCCCTCGGCCCTTTTGTTCTCATTGCCACTCTCTGACCCGTTAGCAATCACCATGGTAATTACCAAGTAATGCCCTATTTACAAGTACCTACAGAAATTTGCTGGAGTTTTGCTTGAGCCCGTAGCAAAATGTCTAGCCCCAGAAGAGGAGACAGGCTATTTCTCAAACTCAAAACTTTTCTTTAACAAGGCTGCAAAGGCTGTGAATAGCTGGAGTCCTGCTGAAGTTAACAGACCTGTGGGGATTTACACGAGATAAGCATCTGCCCAGCATTTACCTGAGGCCATACATGTTTCCAAAAGCGTGTAGGTCATGGTAATCTGCATAGAAGAAGGGTTTTTAAGTTTCATGCTGCTATTAAAAATATACACTGTACTGTGTGCATTTCCAGGGACAGCAAAAAAGTTTCAGAAATCTCTCTTCGCCTTGGACAGTCTGCTCTTCATTGTTCTGTAACAAGTAACTATTTAACGTGTGAAATCTATGCAGCAGGACAGGTTTCCCAAAGGGGTGGTGAAATCTGTTTCCTTTGGGCTTTTTAAAACTTGGCTGGTCATGGCCCTGAGCAAGCTGATCTAACCTGGGGCATAACCCTGCATTGAGCTTTTGCTGTACCAGAAACATTTTCATTTCTGCAGTTCTCTCTGTTGCTGTGGGAGAAACATGATTTCCAGGAGTTTCTGTCAAGTCACCTCAAATCCTGTCAGGGGTATAGGAAAATGACCCATGGACACAAGGAAAATGACTTCTCAAAAGCCAGGTGCTCAGATCTTATTTCTCCCAGCTGGCTCTGATAGTTTTGCTTATGCAGTTTGGGTCCTTATATGCAAATCACAGATTTGCCACCATGCTGGACCATTATCAGAAAACAGATCTTCCAGAAAGTTATTTAAACAATCACTTACAGGATTGCGTTTTGGATGGGGAAAGGGAAGGAGAGTGGCATCGTTTTGGGGCCTTCGAGTTTCCCTCCTCTTTATTCCACTATGAGACAATGCGATTTTGCTATGTGAGAGTGTCTTTATTACTTTAAAAAAAAACAACAAGGAAAAGGTGGAAAATGAAATGTGACAATACAAAAAAAAATAATATTGTTTCTTCCTGTAACAAGTGTTTATTTAGATGTGAACATAAGAAAAGTTCTGTAGGGCAGGGACAGGCTAAGATCTGCTTCCAGCAAGTAGGCCCCAGAGCAGAAGATTCTCTGGCCTGAGCCACGTGCTGAACGCAAGAGGCCATCAGCAGAGAGAGGGGCCCTCCAGAAAGTCCTTCCACCCCAGGAGGACCAGAGATGGGCTCAACCCAGCCCCCCGGTGCTCAGACAGCAAAAGCTAGGGCGGTGTACTCCATGGGCAGCACGTGGTGCCCCTGATCGCTCTTGGGGGTCCTCAACAGTGATCCTCGGGGTCCGAGGTGAGGAGCAAGCCAACATCCCTGCATGGACCACAGTGTGGAGGGGGGATGGACCCATGGGATGGGGAGCACTGGCACATCTCCTTGGCTGGGGCTGCCAGCCCGCTGCTGTCAGCCACACTGTGGGATGTGGGGGGCTCGGCTACCCCTGTGAGACAGGGTAGTCCTTGCTGGTCCGGTGCAAATAGCTTAGCACTCAAGGTAATTTCTTTCAGTCACTTGTTACACAGCTTTATTGAATAGGGAGTGTCGATTTTTTCTCCTCAGAACTAGTCTGGGCAACGCTGACAGAGGAGTTGAAAAATAAGAGCTAATCCTGCAGGAATGACTCATTCTGGCTTAGGATTTGCAGAGCAGGATGAGAAGTTCAGGTAAAACAAAGGGAAATGGAGGCCATAGTAAAACTCTGTGGTTTGGAGCATGACAGTTTAACTGCTACAGAGTCGAAGTTGGAAACCCCCTCCCAACAAATTGCTGTACTCAAAACCTTGGCAATGTCTAGAACAAGTCAATATTCAAGCACACTTGTTCCAGAAACAGAGGCTCTTTCCCATGGGAGCTGTAGATTGGATTGCTAATTACCATGGGACTGGAAAACAATTATTATTATTATTATTTTTAATTAAACACAAATAAAACAATGGGTGTCCCTTTAAAGTTTGACTTTGAAATATTTTCTGCATTTTTTAGCAGGGGATACACTGGCCAAGTCCAAACAGAGCAGCACTGGAGTTTTGACAAAGGTTTAAGGTTATTTGCAACCAGGTTTCTCTAGCAAGGACAACATGGTAGTTGGGGTGAAAGCACAAGCCCAGCCTAAGTATCTGGGCTGGGGAAAAGGAAGTTGGATTTCTTGAGGGTATAGTAGACCTACAAGAAATCACAGAAATTATTTTTCTCTGCATCTTTTGGCAAGTCTTTGAACTACTTTAGCTTGCTATCTTCACTTGAAGTCTTTGCAGACACATCCAAGTGTTTGCAGAGTAGTAGCTCAAGAAAGATCCCCTCCAGAGTGTGGATTTGAGGAGGTAATTTTCCCATTATTATTTAAAACATTTCACCTTGTAAGATAAAGATGTTGGTGTGGTAACAGCAAAAAGCAAAAGCATCATGGAGTCAGAGAGAAAAGGACACTTTTCCATCTCAGCCTTTCCCACACGTGTTTATAATAGAAATGTGGCACTTGCAGAAAAGTTGTGCTCAGGTGAGGTGATCACTTAAAAAATGTCACATGCTATGAGGTATAAAACACTAAGAAGTTTTAAAGGAAGTTATTTCCAAAATGGCCGTAACATTAGCAGAAGTGCTGCAGCCTTTCAGTAGACATTCTGTAAGCCAGGAGGGGAGAAAGCCAGTTGGCCTTTATGGATGAGCTGAGACCTGGTAGATCTCTTGGTGCTTACACCTGGCAGGCAGTGGAATGCTGGACTCCCTGCGGCAGGGCTTCTGCAGAGACAGTTGATGTCTCGCCGCTCTTTAGACTTTGCTGTGGGCAGATTTGAGCTGCAAAGGAGTCTCCAGCAGCAACAAAGTGGAGAAAGCTTGCTGGAGCTGTAAGACTACCCAGGACTTGGTGGGGACGTCCTCAGGTCCCTCATGGGGCTCAGGCCAGGCAAGGCCAGTGTGGGCTGCCGTGCATGCTGGCACATTCCACTGCGGATTAGCCCTGCAAGGAGCGTAGTGCACTCACGGCACAACCTGACACCCACGGTCTAATACAGCCTGAAAAATGGGTTGGGTCGTGGCAGCTCTGGCTGCACCGTGACACCTTGGTCCTGGGTCAGGGCTGTGTCATGGGAGATGCTCTCCAGGTGCCCAGACCTTGCATTTTGTGTGGCTGGGCTGGAAGGAGCAACCCCCAAGAGCGAGGGACCTTGGGTGACAGCAGTGCCAGCAGGCTTTGATTCATCTTCTGGTACAGTTTGTGTCACCAAGGCTCACCACTGCTACAGAGCAAACTGGACACTTGGTTATGGGGAAATGGGTTTTCATTTCAACACCCTGGGGCTGGAGGGTCATCCTCCCTCCCTCTTACATGTCACAGCTCTCAGTGTAGACGCTGGCCTAGCTCCAGAGCCACCAGCACCCTTGTCAGTGTGGCATCAAGAGATGTGTGCTGCTGTGCGCGCCTTCCTACAACACCCCCTTGGGCAAAGGGGGTCGTCGACGTGGCCAGGAAAGCAATGTTAGTTTATGTTGCTGTTTTAAGGCCAGATAGCAAGTCCAAAATAAAACTTGGTCAACTTCTGATGCTCGTCCCAGCTTCTTCCGTCGCAGAGTTCAGCCTCTCCCCACAGTGCTCACTTGGGGGGTTGACCACAGCTGGCTTTCTCATTCCGAAGTTTCACCTAGCCCCAGGCACCGCGCAGCGTGCATGGCAGGCAGACGGTGGTGCCTCACCTCTCCACCGAGTGATGGGTGCTTCGGCACCGCGTGAGCCCCTGGGGCCGGGGCTGGGTGTGGAGGGAAGAGCATCTCTCAGGGCTGCTGTGCACAAAGCTGGTTTCCGATGAGCTCATGGTGGGGTCAGTGCCAGAACGAGGGCAAACGGAGCGTAAAGAGGGTTTGCGCCCACACGCTGGCCCAATGCAACCTGTATTTGGTAACTGGGATTTAGCTCCTGATCAAATTCCTGAGGGATTATTGCTCAACCTCCTTGTAGGGGCAGCAGTGGCATACAATAGGTGAAGGCATTTGGCCTGGTCCAGCTACTAGGCAATGTCTTCTCTTCTTCGGGGTTTGCTCCTGCTCCCTGTCCAGAGGGGCTGCCAGACCCTGCTGCGATGGCTGGGGATGTTCTCCCCTTACAGGCAGTTCAGCGAGTGCATTCTCAGCAGCACTCAGCTCTGCATGTGGCTAACCCGGCAGACAGCTTGTCCTGCCATGTGATGCAGAGACCTAGGAGGTAATCCAGCATTAAATATGCTGGGAGCCCAAGGCTCAGAGCTCGCTTGTCCTCCTGCTTGATAGAGCCAGGATAAGACCTGTCTCAGCTGCCCAGCTCCTGTTTGTGCCATGAAACACCGAGGCAGAGTCCCAGCAAATAGTCTGGAGTTCCTGTGAGATGGAAAGCTGCACATCAGGCTCATGATCTGGCTGAGACCGTCTCCAGCTATTTGTTCACTACAGACCTTGGGGCGGGTGAACCTTCAGAGCTGTTCAGAAGGAGGTGGGAAAGGAAGCAGGGAAGCTCGAAGGCACCACAGGAAAGCCACAGCAGACCCAGGGAGTGCTGTTTCCATCGTGGTTTGATAGGAGGAACAGAGTGTGGTCCTTCTCCCTTCCCTGTAACACAGGACAACAGCTGTTGCCTGAATTTGGAGTACTCACCATCACAGGTGGCTCTGGGACCTGCTGGTGACAGGGACAGCTGGACCGAACTGCTCCCTGAAGTCCCTGGCCCCCAGGCCTGCCAAGCACTGCTAAGGAGAAACAGAGGCTGACCGATACTGATGTGCAGAACAAAGTAGGGCTGGGGGCACGGCCACGGAGAGGCTGAAGAAAGGGACCAGGAAGATTCCAGGGGTGTAGACTGACCTCAGCCAGATCTTCTAGGAGCAGAGCATTAATCTTTTGCTCTGCCCTCATTCCTTCACCATTAGGAAATAGTTCTGCATCAAAAGCATGGTGTCACCTTCCCTTCTTTACCCTACCTTCCCTTTCCTGCGAACCAAAAGAACAGCAATGGCTATGGAACTGGGATGAATGGTTTTCCATCTCCTGCATGTTATGCCCCTTGGAGCCTGAAACCTGTCCATTTTCACCCCAGACCCTCAGCCGATTCCTGGCGTTATCCTGGGTAGATATTCCCTCAGCTCAGCTCCTGTTTCCTCTCTGTGAACCAGGGATGATGGTATTCCATGTCCTTCCCCAGCAAGGTCTGGCACGTTTGGCAGGTACTAGGTAGGAAACATCTGAATCCAAACCTCAGCACTGACTCATTACCACTCAGGCCCTTAAAATGTTCCCGCGCAGCGGACTTGTCTCCCAGAACCTTTCCCAGCCTTCTAGGCATTGAGCATGAATGGCACAGTGCCGGAGCAAGACACTGTGCCTTTCCTAAATGCTGCCTGAGGTTCTCCTCCATTTTTTTGGTTTTCATCATATTCCATTTCTTTGATTTTTTTTTTTTGTTTGGGTTTTTTTTCTGGTTTTTGTTTTTTGTTTTGGAAGCCTAGAGGGCTCTCAGGAGGGGTCACTTAGGGAGAGAGGCAGCAGAAATACAAACATTTCTTTCTGGTTTTATTCTGAGTCAGAGTAGGAGGTTTGGTGCACAGATTTACGAAAGTGCTCAGGATCTAAGTCTGCTGCTCAAACACCTCTCTTGGCCCAGCGATGGAGGGACCTGAAGCTCATAGGCATGTCACTTCTCCTAGCCTGTATCTATACTACCATGCAGGGCAGCTCTTGGGCAGATGGAGGGGAATGTACCACTGCTTGCAGAACCGGAGCGGAGCTGGGAAAGACCTTCTGCTCCCAGCACTCAGAGCAAGTTCACTGGGGGAGCCTAGTGCCGGCATCCCCCAGCCCTCTCCACCTGAACCTACAGGGATGAGGATGGGAAGACACTCGGGCTCCCAGGGCTCCTAGCCCCATGGTTGGGCTGTAGATAGGGTGGCTGGCAGGTCCTGTGGACCCAGGGCACAGGGTGTGACCAGATTAGCAGCAGCACTGGGAAATACGCACCCCTATGTGCAAGGATGAGCCCAGCAACACGTTCAGCTCTTGGCATTGGGCAGGGGTGGGGAACAGCAGCTAGCATTGCTCTGGTGGCATGTGCCAAATCCATTAAGGGGCTGGAGGGGTATAGGAGTCACTCTCCTGGATCGGCTGGCACCATCTGACCAGTGTGTCTACTGCAGAGGAGCAAGAGCCAGACCACCCCAACAGGAGCTGTGCTACTTACTGCTAAGGAGCTGGAGCAGCCCCAGTTTGCAGCTGAAATGGCACAGGACACCTGGCAGCCACAGTTGCCCCTGCCAGGAGTACATTGTGTCTGTCCTGCTCTAAGGACTTCCAGAGTGCTATTACATGAAACAGCCAGTACATAAAATGCGCAAACACTCCTCAGGGCAGGAGCACAAGTGATGCTGACCCTCGATCCCTCTTTCTGGCCCATTGATCTTTAAAAAGGTTAGCCTTAGCAGAAAGGGCTGAGACACCTCCTCCCCATGCCCTCCCACTCATGGAGCAGCACGTAGCCTGGAGGAGCAGGAATTGCTCTTCAGAAGGAGGAGGTGTGACCCCTCAGGGTCTCCCTCAGGCAGAGGAAGGGTCGGCATGGGGAGCCCAGCTCACCGAGTGCTGGGCTTGGGAGACAGAGCAAAGGTCCCCTCAGGAGAGAGGGGCATGATGTCCATGTGGCAGGATGCATGTTTCCACTGCAGATGCATTCCCAGTACTCCCCATTGCTCGGCAGAGGCTGCATCCACTCACATCTGCTCACATGAGGACAGGAGGGCCAAAGGTCCAGCACGCACCTCAAGCACAAGGTGACCTAGCAGCTGTGAGAAAAAAAGCCTGTTTTGGGGGCTGAGCTGGACCCTGACAGGGGAATGTATCCACAGATCAACACCTGAACATCCTCGCTGTGTTCATGCTTCATTACCAGCAGGCTGCTGAGTAACTTCTGGGTAACAAGAAACAATATTCCCCAAATGCAGCTCTGCAGTGATTCATCAGGAGAACCCTTATCTTCATCTTTCAAAAGCTTTAGTCATTTTAATGAAGAAACAACTTCCTGCTGGCTGTATGGGCGGCTACCCAACACAAACTGCAGATACTCAAAGAGAAGAACCTGTGATCCATTAGTTGGCTAAGGGCTATTCTTCAGCCCGAGAGCCAGGATAATCCTAGGTGGGAACATTCGCAAAAGGGTCAGCTGTTAGAGGCATTTAAGTGCCTTTACATTGGTATCTAGAGACCTGCTGGGAAGCTGAACCCTATGGAAGACCTCCAGTGACCTCTTTCACAAGTCTTGGGGGTAGGTTTCTAAATCACTGAGGCACGTCTGAAGGCTTCGCTCTCTGTTTGCTCCGTCACTGGGCTTTCAAACAATTGCATCCTTGTCACACATTTGTCAAAGAGAAAGGGGGAGATGAAGAAAGAAATTTCAATAGTCTCAGGGTTTTGCTTACAGCTGCGTTAATGCTGAATAGCACGCAGAGGTAGAAGGGATATCCTGAACAATGTCTGGTCTCCGGGCAGAATCCGTTTCCCATGACAGTGTCTTTCTGAAGCAGGAATGCCAGCATGAAGCAAAACTTGTTAAAGTAGTAAAAGAAGAGGTCTCTATTGTGTCCTGCGTGACAGAATAATCCTCCCTCAAGAACAGACTGCTGTCATTTTCCTTCCCATCTGTGAATTTTGGCTTCAGTCAACTTCATGATTTTTACAAAGTATAAAATTAAAGTCCTAACCCTTGAAAGCAACACAGCCAGCCCCGCAGGATCTTCCTGCAGACATGTCCATGGCTGAGGCTGGAGTTTTACAATACGGACTCTAAAATGTCTGACTGCATCAGGCTGAAATAGAGTTCCCTGTTAGGCAATATACTTGACAAATACAAACAAATATTTTCCATGTCTCCAGCTGTTCCACTGGCTAAACATCATCCTCCCTTTTCAATGCTTTATTCACAGGTTATCATTCTCCTCCTGATTTCTCTTTAAAGCTTTCCTCTCCGAAGTACCTGTGAAAACCTGCAGACAATAATTTAGAGTTGTCTTGCTGCTGTCTCCCTTTCTCCATCTCCTCCTGCTCTGTGCGTGTTCCACCTTTCTCTTCTGCATTTGTGCCCTGGACAGAGGTGTCTCAGCTCACAGCGCAGCCTCTCCAGTGTGGCATGAATAATTAATCACAAGCATTGTCAGTGTTGTCAACACCCATATACGGGAGCTGAACACCCCAAATAGAAGTGAAACTTCTGTATCCTGGGCTGCCGCAGTCAGACAGGCCACCTTGGGGCCGAGGCACAGAGGGGTTCAGGTGACAGGCTTTCACTGCCACCGCTGAGGGCTACCAACAGGCTCTGCAAGGGCAAGGCGACGAGCAACCCTATCAGGCTTGAAGGTTGGACCAGAGACCTCTGGTGGTTGCTTCCCACGTAGCTCTTCCTGAGATGCGGTGACAAAATAAAATAAATCTTAACAGGACCAGCAAGGAGCTGCGTGAATGCCATCTGCATATTTGTGTCCTTTTGACTCAAAATACGGTATTTCCCCAGTGGTAAACGATGCTTTCCTGTTGGTGGAAGCAGGCATGACAGGTTTTCTTCATACAGCCCAGCAATTCACTCCTGCTCTGTGGTGCCAGGTTCGACCCCCACCATGGCTCCTGTCCCCAGCAGGTTGGTCTCTCCTCTGGGCTCACAGAGGTTGTTCCCCTCTACTGCTGCAGCCACCACGTGTCAGCCACCACCGCGGCCGCCTGAAGAAAAGCAAGTGCAGGTGAAAGGCTCTCTCTGAGCACACCCACTGGGATCCATACAGGCTCTGGGCAAAACCCAGTTGTTGTGCTTCAACTCGAATAAATGTTAAATACTTGCTGTCTGTGCTGGCGATCAGCTATCTCTTGAGAAGGCAAACACTGAGAGCATTATGAAAGCAAACCAGTAAGAGAGAAGGTGCTATTTATAATATGGCTGTGACTCTGCCATTAAAGGAAAAACAGTTTATTTTTTCTGGGGATGGAGAAAATCCTAGGGATGAGTCTGGTTCTTGCTTTTAAACAGTCTTCTCTGGAGCGGAGCATCTCTCCAGGTCCCCGACCACAGGGGAAAGGACGCACGTCAGGGAGACCCAGCTGGTGGGATGCATGCCCTCAGCTCAACAGCCTGCATAAGGGACCCTGAAAAAGTGATTTTTAACTTCATGTGCCCAGGGCAAGCCCAAGGCCTGGACACCAGCCAGCGCAGAGGAGAGGGTGTCAGAGACAGCCCTGGGACCTGGCCAGGCTACTGTGCGGTTCCAGCTCAGGGACGACGGGGCAGGTGGGTGCTTCTGGTGTCCTCACATTCCTGTCTTGTGAGGTCAAGTTGGGGATCTGGCGAAGCAGCCTGGCAAATTCGGAGGGAAGCTACCGTGCCAAACACCAATGCCAGTGCTAGTGGGACCTTTGCTTTGATGGTAAATGTTATCCAGATTTGGCTCTGGCACTGGAGGCTGAAGTGACTTGTTACAGCCTTTGCACACAAGCAAAAGAATTTCTCGTAACTTTCAAAGCTACACATCTCCAGATCTGATGACAGCTCTGCACTGTTTACTTAGGGATTTCTTGCATTTTTGAGACAGAAGTCTGTCAGCGAGGAATCAGACCATGGATGACTTGGTTACTAGTTCGTCAGCAATTTAATTATGCGGCCCTAAGATTCAGACTGTCTCTTTTTGAAAGATCTGCTCTGACTGAAGCAGATGGGTTTGGTAAAGGTAGTACTGTACAGCAGTCAAAGCCTATCCATATAATTTCACATATAGTGATGTTGCTACACAAACCCCTTGGTTGCACACAGGAACTCCATGATGGCAGACAGGCAGGGTCAGCTCCGTGGATGGAGTTTCCAGATGCACACTTCAGCCAGTAAAGCTGTGCTTTGGTGGCAAACCAGATTATTTCTTGAATTTGATCCAAACTGACAAATAGCTTTAATTGGAAAGAGAGGAGTAAAAGTTCCTGAAAGAGGAAACAACATATTTTGGCATTTTCCAAATGAACTCCTTTGCTTTCTTGTTTCACAAGGAGATTTCAGTTTGAAACACACCTTGAACTCTTTGTTGTTGTTGTTGTTGTTGTTGTTGTTGTTTTTTAAATGAGTGAAAATCCTCTAAAAGGAAGAAAGAGGGAGGTTTGCCTCTGGTCCAGGTGAAGTGGAATGAATGCTCCGGCTTACCCGCTGCTGAGCACAGCCAGAAACTTGCCCTCCCTCAGCATTTGTGTGCTGTGAACAAGTCTTCTCTTCATCGGGAGGCCAGAGATCAGAAGTGGGGTGATGGGCACACAAACTCTCAGGCAGGCTGTTGTAGAAATCGTTCTTTAAAAACTCTTTAATTGCGAGTTTCTTGAAGGTGTGGAGGGATGCAGTTTCTGATTACAATCCCATGACAGTTGTAATGTTGTTACAAGGGGTCTGGTCTATGGCTACGAAAGACTCAAACCATGATTCTCTCTTAATTAGGGCTGCACAGAGAGGACCACCTACTCCCAGGGCTACCTGTGACCCGTTAACCCTCCCAGGCCTCCCTTCTTAATGCATTTCAGCAAGTCCCCACTCTCCCAAAATTGCTGACCATCGTCCTCCACAGGTAGGAGGTGTGGCAAAACACCGTGTGTCTGCATAGGTGCCGCTCCGCTTGTGCCCCTGTCAGCTGTAAACTGCACCAGAAACAGCATCTTCTCCCACATCTTCAGCTTCTTTACTTCAGAGCGATGTGCTGAGAACAGATGCCTGCTGGATCTGTGTCAGGAACAGTCAGAAATAGGACTTTCCACAGAGAGTTATTTTTTTATTGGTTGCTTGCTTTTTAATCCATGTGACAAGTACATCACAGATCTTCAAGGGGTACTAATTAGGCACCTAAAACGAGATTAAAAGTGGAAGATGCTGGCAGAGCCATTTGACTGCTATAATTACCATCCTCCTGATTATGTTGTGTCTTTAGCTGGAGTTTGGGCAGGACTGGTGAGAATCCAGGATCACTCATGAGTGTAAATCAGCATTGAGTCACATTTCCCTGGTTTCCTGCATGGCTGCTGCAGATTTCAGATGGAAGCCAGGCAGAAAGGGGAGGATGCTTAGCACCACTTCCTCCAACCCACGATCTCTTATACAGTCAAGATGTTTCAGCATTTTTGGGGAGGCTCATATGTCATTGGGGTTGTTTTTGTGGCTCTTCGTGTGATCTGCTGGCTGCCTTCACTGCATTATGAAATCTGCAGTTTCTGCAGTTTCTTTTCAAAGGATGGGGAACCCATAGCCCTCTGAGGAGGATGTAACCTCAGGCAGTACTTGCTCAGTCTACCTAAAATGTCATGCATTGTGACATATGAGATATCAAATACAATTTTCTTAACAAAGATGTCAGGTGATATGACAGCGTGACGAGATGTAAAACGGGGTGCTGATTTATATCTTCCAATTTCTTTCATGCTAAGACACAGTTTAGTTTAAAAGGAGGTTGGGTCGTAATGCATGGATACAGTCCCCATGCCACCATCCTAAGGGTGCTGTATGCCACAGCAATGGCGTATAATTTGGGAGGCAGCTCTTAAAATCGGTGGACTTGGAGCACTTATGAGAACAGCACCAGATGGGTGCCAAGCTCCACCTGGGCCTTGTTAGACCTGGATTTAACAACCAGTGATATGAGTCCTACAAATTTGTCCGGTAAAGTTTGGAACTGGAAAGAGAGGCCTTGACTGGAAAAACTGAGATGCCTGGCAGCCTTTTCTAGAGAGCAAGAGTATGTGAGCAAGCAGAAGGGATGACTGCACATGCATGGGTGTGTGCGCATAAATTTGCCATTTACATAAGGACTGCTGGCAAAGGCTATCTGGGGTTTAAAAGGAGAGAGGCCCAAAAGCTCAGATGACGTATACTGGAGTGAAAAGGAAGGAGCGGGTGGGCAGGCCTCAAACACATGCAATGTATTTAGCCCGTCGTCATCGTTTCTGGGGCATTTCTGTTATGAGGGGAGAAATCTCGAGCGGCAGAAGGGAGCTTGTGCTTGTGATAACGTGCAAAAGTGAAAGCCAGCTACATGTACTGAAGGACTTGTAGGTGGGTCACCACCTGAACATTTGCCTTGGGAGCTAAACCCCTAAATTTAAAAAACAAAAGAAGAGAAACAATCCGTTCAATATACACTTTTGGCAGCAAGGGTTACCGTGTGTGCCGCTGTGCTGAGAGAGCTGAAGCAGAGAAACTGGCAGCAAATCTGCGATGACCAGCCAGACCAGCAACCTGGGATACAACAGCCTCCTGCCCCAAGGGGTCCAGGGAAGCAGGCGAGGAGAGTTGTTAAACTTCAGGAGAGGGCTCATTACTCATTGTGTCCTGCCTCTCTGTTGCCCACTTCCTATGTCTCTTCTGGGACTTTTGAGTGTGGTTTCCCTAAGCCAGCATACCTCAACAGTCCTAAAATCTGACCTTTGTTGGTGTCAACTGCAGTGAGCCGAGAGCCAGCTGCTGGGTACTCCACACACGAGGGCTGGAGGCACCACCAGCTCACTCGGGCAAGGCACTGGATGCCTGAGAGTCACCTACCCGAACAGGCTCTGCCGCAAGACAGCACGTGCTGAGCCTCCCTGGCAAGGTCTCCAGATGTCCCATTCTCCATCTCCAGTGCTGCTGTATCTCCTTTGCCTGCCGCCCCCCGTAAACCACAAAATGATCCCCAAACTACTTCCAGTTTTGGTCTCCTGTGGCTGACATTTCAGCTTAACAGCCTGCAGCTTTGCCTGGCTTCTCTCCTTAGGAAAAGGGGAGGAACAGACATTCAGATAGGTCTAGGAAAGGCCCAGGGGAAGGGGAGAAACCCATCACTTTGATGAGAGAAGAGTTCCACTCAAAAATGGTAAATCATTTGTGAAAGGGTGTGAAACTTTGGAGGCATGGCGGGTTTTTTGTTGAAAAATAGTTGAGAAATTTCGTGCAGGATTTGTTAAAAAACCATTTACGGTTGAAAGATAGATGTTTAAAGACTAAAAAAAAAAAAGAAGAGATCTTCCACTGAAAAAACTTGAATCTTGAATGCAGGCTTACACATCCACAGAGAGCTGCTTCCCGGTGGGCAGAGATAGCTGCAACCAGGTACTGCCAGATGGCATCCCGATGGAGCTGCGAACTGCAGTGCACGGGGACTGCTCACACACATTTCTGTGTGTGGGGATCCTTGTATGAGCCGTTCTTCCAGCTTGCTGGTGACTCACAGGCACAAAAGACAGACTTATTGAGAAAAACACTGCTGGCGACAGCCACATTTACACATTTACCTACAATCCATCTCCATAAACCTCCAGAGCTTACCTATGACATCCCAGCCATGCTTGGAGATCTCTCACTTCCACTTGTCTGCTTGCCTCCATCCTTCCAGAAGTTTGTAGTGGTGGCACCACTGGCCTGTCTGCTGCTAAAGCCTCCTGTCTTCCGCATCTGGTCCCCACGGGTCCTTCCAGGAAAAAGGACTTCACCCAGTTCCCTGTTGAGGAGGTAGGGCAAGCCTGGCCCCTCCACCAGGTTCTCTCACCCCACATAAGCCCAGGAGGGGCTTGCCTCTGCTCTGAAGTGGTCTGTGGGCTCAAAGCATTTTCTTACAGTGGAGGAACACAAACACACACCTAGCACAAGGTTACTACAAGGTTTGACATTCAGCCAGTCAGCTCGGACAACAACTTCTGTCTGTGCTCTCTGCAGTAGAGATAAAACCTGCCCGGGCTTCCTGATTTTCATTTTCCCATGTCATCCCCATGCAGCCCTCGGTACAGCATCCCACTGTAAGCTCAGCAGATCCTTCCCAAGCCTATGGACACTTACAGCTGGTCCACAGTCAGCAACTTCATCGCTGCCTTTCACATTCTGCAGAGCTCCTGTCTGTCCCTGGTTTCCCTGCGTCCTTCATGCCACTTCCCACCTGGTGCAGAGCATGGGGGATCGCCAGCAGCTGAGGTCTTATCCAAAGGCTATTTTGGCCATGCCATGGCCATTCCTCCAAAGATCTGCGATGTGACATGCTTCACTCAACAGAAATCAAACACCCCTAGCATTCATGACATAATTTTTTCACATGGCCATCAGGCATCTCTGGTAAGAGCTTCAGCTTTGCTTTCTGAGGACTGTGTAACAGTCTCCAGGGGTGCAGTAGCCAGGAAGGACAGTGAAGGAGGGGCTTTTCCTTCAAAAAACAGTGTTGGGCACATTTCTTCTCAGAATAAGGCATGAGCACACCTACATCCCTACATCTCCCCGTAGCCCAGGTTCTATCCTCATATAGGTACACATGCAATGGATTGAAGCTCATGGGATTGAGAGAGGTCTCAGAAGGATCACTGTGGAGCTTCTTGAAGAATCGCAGAATGGTTTACATCTGATGGTCTTCAGCCCAAATTCCTGCTAAAAGCAGGGCTCACCAAAGCTAGACCAGGTTGCCCAGGGCCTCCTCCTGTCAGTGCAAGAATCTCCAAGGACAGAGATCTCACCACACTCTGGTGTGGTGACAAAACCCCGCCATCAAGATCAGCAGAGATGTGCTTCAGAGAAATGCCAATCCCAAGAGAAAGCCCATTTAATCTCCCTGTTAGATCTCTTCTCTGCTCTTTTTATTTCTGTCCTTCCCTCACTCCTCTTGCCAGTGCTTAGCTCTGAAGAGCTGCACTGCTCTCAGGGCAGCAGGCTGCATTACCTCCCTAAGAACGCTTTGCCCCCAGCAGATCCTCTTTCCAGTCTCCACTTGGGTGAGCTGTTGAGTGGTTAAGAGTGGATTCAAGCCTTCTTGTCATAGCTCTGCTAGGCAGGCATTTCATCAGTGACATCGTGCGCATCGTGCTGGAGAGGAGACGGCCCTTGAGTAGGTTGCAGCAGTGGAGCACGCAGACCTCAGGGACCTCTTTTCCACTGCGCTTGACTACAAAATGTGTTTAAATGTGGCCTTAAGCACACACAACTCACATCTGTCACATCTTAGAAGGCAACGAGAGACACAGGTCTTTCTGAGACAGTAAAGTCAGTCACAGAATAACTGTTAAGACTGTTTGTCTGGAGCTACTTTTCCAGGACGAACCACAAAATATGACCTCGTTAGTGAGTGTGAGGATTTAGCTGGTTTTGATGCTTGAGAGCAACTCCTTTTCCTGCTGAAATCATTGGAACCCCTGCTGTCACCTGGATCAGGCCTCCAAAGCTCATAATTCTCCATGCTAAGATGCAAACCATCCCGATGCATCCTGTCAGTTTGGCTACCAGGCCACTGAAGGCTGCATGCCAAAAACTTCCAGGTACTTGCTGGTGCCACTCTCATGTCCAAAGGCAGTCAGAGACGACAGTGGAAAAACCTGAGAAAGACATTTTCATGTCAAAAACCTACCCTTTCTCATCACTTTGGAATTTCTAGGCAGGCCACATTTTGTGTTGTTTGACTGCCCAAGGAAAGAAAAGCACTGAACATTCAGTGATTAGACCTAATGGGATGCATGGGATGCTGGGGGTGCTCCAATCAGCGGAATAGGGAGACAGAAATGCCCAGCAGCATGCTGCAGAGAGGTGCAGCTGCAGCAGGGTTCTTGCACATGCCGCACAGAAGGTGATGCAGGACTACAGCACACTACAGAGGGACACAGCTTCTCTGATTTCCCCGTGTGTCCTAGCTTCTGCCTCCTTTCTCTGCTTTTTTGTTTTGTGACTGCAGGAAAGATGCTTTCTTGGAGGAGGCCTCGAAAACTCAAAAGCACGGATCTTTCTAAACTTTCCAGTTAAATGTTTACTGTCCCAGACAGAAAACACTTCATTCATCAATTGTCTGAATGCCCCCACCTGGAAAAGAAGCACAGAGCCCCAGAGATCCTTCAGCAAACAAATTCCTTCTCATTACCGACTCTGTGGGCATGACTGCACTCAGGAAACTTGAAAGTCAAGCTACTCAGAAGTGCTGCCCGTACACGTTTACCTTGGACTGCAGCTTCCCTCTTCAGACTAAATCAGGTACTTTTTGTCTGGTTTGCCTAAACAAGTACAGCTGAGGAATGAACGCTGGAGTGTTCCAGGGGGCTCAGCCATGCTAGCCCTTGGTTTCTGACATGCTTTTCTGTGGGATTCCTGCAAATTCCAGGTTAAACAGCAATACCTGTGTGCTCCTCAGCACCACATGTAGATATCAGAAATGCTGGCATATTTTTTTTAACGTGTACTTCACCTTACTCATACACGCTGCTTCAGGCTTGTCCTTTTACATGAAGCACAGCTGACATCTGCAAAAAGGTACTTCTAACCCAAGGTGAGGCGGCGGGCTGCCCTGCCTGTGGAAGCAGGTATTTAAGGCCCTCAAACTTCATCTGCATCTCCCTGAGAGGCCATCAGGTTAAGCTGGAAGTCGCAAAGGTGGCTGTGAAATGCAAACCATTTCCTCCTGCAGCACGTACTTGTCCCTTCAGAGCTCCACAGGAAGCAGCAAGACCCCACGGTGTTCTGCAGAGGTCTGGTCATGAAAACCTGGAGCAGAACAAATAGGATGAAAGATGCAGCATTCAGCAAGAGTAAGTAACTTCGCAGTGTGCTGGGTGGAGCACGCGGCTGCAGCGTGGTGAGCTTATTTAAACTCTAATATCAGTGCATGCTAGGTTAAAACCATCCATACCCCAGCTAGTGAATCTGCGAGCAGCGAATGCACTGCGATGAACGTAAAGAGCTTTGTGAACAGGCAACAGGTTCAGTGAAATTCCGAAGGCCAATACCACATGTTTTTCTCTCTTGGTGATTTCATATTTCAACCCTCAGATACTAAATGATATTAACGTATTTCAGAGCGTCACAGAGAGAGCACCTGCGTACTTTTGCTCAAATACTAATGCGGATTCATACCTGGAACGACTGCCATGCTGTTGGCATGGCTGGAGTAGTCCTTCGGAAGAGATTTGGCCCACAGATTTTGCAGCATTGCTCAATAGTCATTGTTTGGAGCTCGTACCTATATGGAAAAGTCCATGTATATCATGTATATGGGTGATACTGCAAGCAAGAGGCCGTTCACCCAAGCCAGACAGGTTTCTGTGTGGCTGAGCAGCACTTGGAGCTGACCCCAGTAGTCAATGGTCATTAAAGAAAGATATCCAAGACTGTTTTGGGTTTTTTTTCAGGAAAAAGAAGATAAAGAAAAAAGAGAAAAAGCTAAACTAATAAAAGAGAGAGCAGGACATGTGGGACAGAAATGTAGCATGCTTTATTTATTTGTTCAGTAGTGACATGGAAAGAGCTCAGGCTCTCAGCCAAAGCTGATGCCCAAGTCCCAGGATGAAATTCTGCCTCTAAGCACCCTCTAACCTAGCCAGAGTCCAGAGAGACGTCCCAGGCTGACCACAAGGTCCCATGCTGCCCACAGTCCCACTGCTTAACATCTTGCATGGCAAACAGCTCCTCTTTCCCCTGCAGGCTCACCCTGTTCCCTCTTTCAGTCTCACATGGGAGAGGACACATGCTATGGCATCATCACAGGGAACAACTCTAGACAGCAGTGACAGTAGTACAGCCGTACGAGCACTAAAATAACATCAGAAGAGCATTTGTCTTCTCAGGGCAGCTCAGGTCCTGTGTATATGTCAGGGGTGGAGGCAAACATTGCTTGTTGGCAGATTGGAGAGACATCAGTGCGAGGCTATGGAGATGGTTGGTGGGGCCGGAGCACCTGACGTACTGGGAAGAGATGGAGGGAACCAGGCTTTGTCAGCCTAGAGAAGAGGCATCTCATGGAAGACCTAATTGCAGATGCCCACTGCCTCATAGGTGGTTACCAACCTCCTCTCAGAAGTTCACAGGGATGTCTTGTCTTAAAATGTCTCGTTTTGTCCCTTGTCGTAAGGGGCAAAAGGGACACATTGCATCATTGGAAATTCTGGTTGCACATAAGGAGAAAAACTCCTTCCCACATGAGTGGTGCAGCCCTGGGACAGGGCCAAGAGACGTGGTGGGATCTCCACTGTTGGGCATGTTCAAAATGTAGCTGGACAAGGCCCTTACCAACCTGACCCCACTTTGCAGTCAGTTGAGCCTGGAGAGGGGGGGTTGGAGTGAAAACCTCCAGATGTGCCTCTCCACCTAAATGTTTCTGTGGTTCTGTGTGTAAAGCCTGCAGCTCCCAGTCATGTGTTAATCATGTCTTAAAAACTAATTTCTGAGTAATCCTGAGGATTATTTATGTGACCCTGGGGCTTACTCACATGAGCATCAAGTGTAGGACTTGCTCTTAATTGAAGAGCTAAACATAAGTCAGCAGCCCAACAGGATAATTCAACCTGCAACAGTATCTGGCAGATGGGCATGCATGCTTTCCATCCATTCCTTCTCAGATGTTGCTCTAATACAGCATTTTCTCCAACATTGTGTAGCTATGTAGGAGAATGATTCAAATAGGCACATCCACGTGTTCCTGCTGGAAAGAAGGGTCATTTACCGCGCTCAAACTGACATTTTTGAGTGTCTTCAGGTCTTTTTGCTATGCATGTTTCAGTTTTGTTTCACTTCTGTCAGGTTAGAGACATGCTAGAAATGAAGTTTTACATCTTTGACATCCTGTTGATCTGTGTTATCAAAATATGTGGAGGCACCCACAGGAATCCCTAGTTCACCTTTACCAAGGACTCAGCGCTTTGTGATTTCTTGGGAGTGGGTCTTCTCAGCACATCTACAACCAGTTGATCTGCCTCAGCTCTTACGGAGCAGAAGAGTCACTTTAACTTTAAGCAAATCTGATTTCACCTGCTCTTACTCATTCACAGATTTCCCCTACCCCCACACACCTATGTGTTCACAGGCACGGAGAAGTGTATACTCGAGCAGTCTGGCCAGGACCACTTGTGGATGAGGGACACCAGATATCAAGTTCTCATCAAGCCTCCTGGGGTTCATTGGTGATGGTAAGCTGGTTTTTGGGCAGGTCTTGTGTACTTTCTAGGATTCAAGGGTTACTATGGGATGATAGTTTTCCCTCAGAACTCTGCTTACTTCAGCATCATTTCTCCTTGGTTTGAGTTTCTTGAGGTATCAGAAAGAGGAAAGACACAAGTGTATTCTGGGACTTTGTGGCCATCCTCCTGTTGTCAGAGCACAAGGTCTCCTGTTGGTAAATCACCACCTAATCTCAGCACAGGCCTCTGGGCATGGCATAAGAAGCTGCATTCAGTCAAAACAAATTCTCCATCTCAGCTTCAGTCCTGCTACAAGAGTCCTGTGGAACATAATTAAAGGAGATCAGAAAAATTTAGATTGGAATGCACGTCTGGAGGTCCCTAGTCCAACAACCCGCTCCAAGCAGGGCTCACCACGAAGCCAGATCAGCTCATCTCCAAGGATGGAGATAGCCACCTCTCTGGGCCCTGTCCCAGGGCTGCACCATGCTTGTGGGGAAGGTTTGTCTCTATTTTCTCAAAACTTCTCTTGGACTGGATATCCCAAAATTGGACTTAATTCTGGATGCCGCCTGATGCGTGCCATGTAGAGGTGGAGAAGCCCTTCCCTCCACTGGCTTGCAAGGACAACCCAGGCCCTGGTCAGCCACCAAGTCCACAGGGCCCCTAGCTGATGCCAGTGTCCCTTGGTGTCCACTAAGACCCAGAGCTACTCTCCTGACCGTGGGTCTCATCCTGCACCACTGCTGGGCTCCTCTCAGCCAGGGGCAGGACACAGCATTTGCCCAATCTGTGCTCTGGGATGTTCCTGGCAGCCCATTTCTGCTGGGCTGAACTCCCCTCCAGCTGGTCCCCCAGTGTGGTACCATCCCCAGTGCCCTACATCCCCCCTTCTAGGTTGTTAATAAAGATGTTAAGAAATATTGGCCTGGTATTGACCCCTGAGAAATGACACATTTAGCTGTCTACCAGACACACTTCAACTGATGGACCACTACCCTTGAACCTGATGGTCCCTCCGGTTTTCCACCCATTTTGCAGTTCACCTGCGAAATCCATTATTTTATCAGTTTAGCCACAAAAGTAATACTCGAAAACTCAAAAACAACTCTTGCAAAAAGATTTCCCTTTCTAAAACATCATCATTTGCAGACAGAAACTTTTCTTTTTGACCAGTTTGATGCTTTGGTGTTGGCCCAACCTGGAAATCAGCATGTCAGTATCATGCCTGCTCTTCTGAATACCCTGTTATTGTAACAAAGAACACCCACTCAAAATTTCATACTGGCACCAGCAAAAAGGTTTTGTCGTATGTGAAAACTAGCAGGGAAATCTATCTTTTGTAAACCCCTAGAGTCAGAAAGTTCATGTATTGTCAACCAGACAATAAAACAGATAGCATGAAGGAAATGGACTAACAGTGCCTTGTAAACATAGCTTCACTAATTAGAAAAAAAAGAGCATTGATGCTTTTATTATCTTGGGACAAAAAGTGAGCTACTGGAATGAGTTACACGCAGCAAAGAAACCTGGCTTTATCCGCAGGTTGGGCATGCTTTAATCTGACGTCCTGACAAAGCTGTGTGGTGAGTAACACCTCGAGTATGCCTGCCAAAGCTCTGCAGCCAAAGCATGACTCTACCTGTCACTCCAAAGAGGCCCAAATGAATAGCAGGATGCTAATCCCTAGGGCACCACATAGCCTGCAGCTTCTGGCTGCTACAGGAGGGAGCAGATGATGCTTCCTTTCAGATTGCTACAGGTGTGGAGCTCACACACACGCAGACAAACGTGTGGTTGCTCTTTGCTTGGGGCAGGGGCTAAAGATCTGGTATGGAAACTAACGTGCTGAAACTCCCAGGGCACTTGCAGTTCACTACCTGCTGTAGAGTTTCAGAGCAAAAATTGACTCATCTTTCTCAAGATGACCCCCATACCTCTGTGCATTTGGAAGTTCGCTTTGCCATGACAAAGGAAGTTTAGAAATTTGGGTGGGAAATTTAGACGTTCTTTCTCTGCACTTGTCTCTAAAAGCTTATGTTTCAGTGCTTTGCTGTTTTCCTAGGGAAAAGCATTACACTGACAAATCTATGAGTAGCTCATATAACTAGTGAATGCTGTAAGTTATTAGATCTGAACCACGAAAATGCCTTTTCCAAGTGAGATATATGAAAACTCTTACTTTGCTTTAGAGGAAATGTATCCAGATTTGCTCTTACAGCACAATAAATGTTAAGAGCAGCAGTTAACCTCTGTACCTGGTTCTTTTGTAGGTCACCATCAAGTTCATACCAGTGCTTACCGGGTGGGGGACCCTCTCAATCAGCATTTCAGGGGATCCTTCACAAAAGATCCTGAGAAGACCCAGCACCACCTTCCTCCTGGAGGGGGTCCTTCAACTGGGCTGTTTCTATCAGTTTCTCACCTCCGTCACCTTAATTTCCTTAACTAACTGTTAGCACTGTGTGAGCTATGTGAATAGCTAGGTATGTCTGCTAGTAGCTAAAGGCTGTGTATTTCACCTATTTTAAAAGACAAACACATTTAATCATAACTAGAATGACTCCTCTGCAAACTAAACAACAAATATAAGCTCTTGCCTGTGGGAACTTCCTGAGTTATGTCACCATAGCTGCAGTATTGTTGTACCATTCTCACAGCTGAGAAAAGAAGCACATTTTAATTTTGAAAAACGGTTCACAGGCTGATAAAATGAAATAATTGTCTCAGTCACTGCATGGGTACAATAGATTTCAAATCCATTGGATAGCGACAGCTGCTGGGAGCTTTCCTGCAATTGCTCTCAGAAAAACCCCCAGAATTTTAGTGTGGAGTCAACTTTGGATCTCTGCTTCTTCCACTGACTGGAATGGCAGAACGTGGATTTGTTTGGATCATTTACTTACTGTTGTGTGCAGGACAGAAGAAAAAAGGTGCCTTTCTGGAGTGTTCAGACACATGTTTCAGAGTTGTTTTTACTACCAAATCAATTAAGTGTATATGCTATGACAGTGCCGAACATTCCAGTGAAAAAGGTCAGTCAGGAACATTGCACCTGCCATCAGGATGGGCCTGCCTGACTTGCTTTCCTCCCCAGCCAACCCCACATCTCGGGTGTACAAAAATTTTGTATCATGCTTTTGGGGACACAGATTTGAACTCTGCTGCTTCAGATCCCAGAGGTGCGAGAGGTGTAAAGTCAAGGGTCAGCTGCAGGACACAGACTTTGAGCAGCTTACCCCTACTAAACCAAAAGACCTCTCCATTAAATACTTATTTAGTAGACCTGAGACAGCTGGCTACAAAGGCTTTACTGGTCAGAAGCCACATTTCAAACCCCACCCTGAAACCAGAAGCACCCTATGGTGTCATGTGCATGCAGAAAAATACCCAGCTTAGCAAAGAGCTGCCATATCCTGCCCTAACTTAACTTTCAGGATGATTTAAGGTGGAGCTCGTGTGGAGTGACTGTGGTGTTGAATCTCCAGGTGATAACTGCACTCCTGATGAAAAGCAGTGTCAGCATCTGACAGCTGTGGCTGTGGTCTGCTGGCCCGTAGGAAGGAGAAGGAAGTCCTGCCAGACCCACTGCTACTCAGTCCTGAAGGAACGAGAAGGAACCCAGCTCCTTCTCCTGGAGAGAGCTGCAGCTGCAAATGCAGGCACCCCTCGGCTACAAAGCAGATAGGTTTTATCCCCATCTTCCAGGAACAAGCCAACATCCCTTGTATCCCAACTGGATTAAGCTTCGACTTGTTTCTTCTAGGCCTCAAGCTCATCCCTGTGCAGGGAAGAGCACTGCACTGCCCTGCCTGTGTTTGGCAGCCGTGGTGGAGCTCGGCACTGCTGGTAGACAGGAGACGGAGCACGCCAGGCAGAGAGAGAAGTGAAGCGGTAAGGGGAGAGAGGCGGTGGCAGCCTGGGGCTGCTTCACTCCCCTTGCTGGCAAGCTCCCCCGAGCAGAGATCCCACCAGCTTCTCCAGCCAAGAGAAGGCATGACGAGTGTTTCAATTCCTGACCCCTTGCAGACTGGTGGGCTGCAGCTCCTGCTGGTCTTAGATAAGATGTGGGCTCTCCAAGGGGCTGGTGAGCGGAAGCATGGAGTCCCACCTTGGGCATGCAAAAGCAGAAGATATGAGAGCAGAGCTTGCTGGCCTTAGCGATCTTGTGTGTGTGAGCTGCTGTCAGGGAAGTGATCCCTGCAAAAGTGGCCAGAGATTGTAGGAGTCTGTGTCCCGTCCAGATTCTGCACTTTGGCTGTGATAACTTTTGGGGGTAGATTAAGCATACCGCATTCAACAGGTTTAATTGTTGTAGTGGAAATACCTCCTTTGCTTATCTCTGGAAGCATTCCTCTCCCCACCCCCCTTCCCCCACCCCTGCATTTTGAAGGCTTGGGTTTCAAGTTCACATCTATCAGAACAGAAAATAGCAGGACATGTCCTATCATGTCCTGGACACCCTAAGCCAAAAATGAGGGAGCTGCACCCTTTTCCCCTCATCCAGATTCTATCTTTTATATGCGCTTAAAATGTGCACATAAAGTTTTATCACACCCAAACCATTTCCGAAGCAATGAGCAGTCACATTAACTATTAGAATTTTGAAGGACTGTAATTCCAGGGCAATTTTACCACTCCGACAGTCTTTTTTATTTGTGATACTATATATGTCTCATAAACAAAACAGCCCAGAACATATCAATCAAATTATCAGCATAGAGAGGATTACTTAGGCAGGCACTTACAATTTGCTTTTCAGTCCTGGTGAGTCCAGAACAGCAGGTAGCCCATTTTACTCTGTAATAGGATTAACACTGATGGAAAAAGTGTTAGTAACCTTTCCAGTGTACCTATAACCCACTTCTCATATTAAGTTAGAGATGCAGGTACGTATTCTAAAAAAAAACCACCTTGGTGTAACTAAACCCATTCTTCATGTAAACTTAAAAGTTCAAGCTGAAATGGTGTTTTCCATTGAGCAGTCTTCAGGACAGTATGCTAATATGGTTTGTGAGCCCAGAAGTTTTATTCCTCCGTGGTTTTCTGCCAAATAAATATTTTATTTTGGTGTATCGTGGACCATTCCTTAAAATAAGCAATAGCTTTGAGGCTCAGCACTTCTGGAAGGGCTGTTTCGGGTGCACACACATCGAGGATCTCAAGCACTGGGGGATTCAGTCCTTCCTGAATTTTGCAACCACAATGCAGAAGAGCCAGGTGAGCAACTCCAAGAGGTAAATGGTTGTAACCGAACAGGTGGAATTTAGCTTTTGCCTGCCTATGTGTCTCTTCAGGCACGTAGATGTGAGCACTTTCACCACAACGAAACTAAGCTGAGACAAAAAACGTCACGAAGACCCGATGATTATTGACTAGTTATAGGCATGAGCCGAGCACTACCTTCCTCTCTGTCTCTAGGCAAAATTTAATTCAAAAACCACAGTGAATATTTTCTTAGAACATGCCTGCAGTGTTGCTAGACACAAGTTTCACACCCCAGAGACAGAAGCATGTTCCTGGATTGAGAAATAATCTTCAGGTCCTGAAGAGCCCACAAGGCTCTACTGAGGTCCATTACAGTATTATCACCAGATCACTATGTCAGAAAGGCATGGAAAAAGAAATTTCTTGACCCTGTAGCAAACATCATCTTTGGGATAAAGTCTTACAGTTTTTGATGGTTATCTGGGAAGTCCAACCCAAACATCAGCAAGGTTTTTGTTAATGTGCTCTGCTGGATTTCTCAGAGTCTGACATTGCTCCACACTTTTCTAAAAACCCCTGCTTCCACACAGATCTTATGAGCATCTCAGCTTTCAGCTAGAACAATAGTAGCAATGGTGGTAGGGAAAAATATGTGATGCTTGAACACAAAGGTTTGGGAATAAAGGAATTTAACTTTCATTATTCATTAAAAATTCAATATTATAAGACAACACCTTGTCTTTCAATTTGTTAATACTTCATAGAAGGCAATACTGGGCATAATGCCACAATCAGATATGGCTCTGTATGTATTACATTACAAAGTGACCCAATTTAACTACAAGCAATTACACTGTGTATAAGTGGCCACTCTGCTGGGAAGATGCATACATCTGGAGTTCACCCTGGATGCCTTTGCTGCTTATTTCTGAAGCCTGCCTACGTAGAAGTGAGCTGCCCCAAGCACATCTTCACATGACTGTCTTCTGGGCATCTGATCTGTTTCTGGCATTTTAAAGCCATTCAGAGATACAATGCACTGTCAAAGCAGAAGGAACCAAAAGAATCAGCTGTTATGTATTTTTAATACACGAGCTCCTGGCATTTCAGCCATTCCTGAAGCCTGTTTAACGAGAACAGATGAGCAATCTCTGCTATTCTGGCTACCGAAAAGCCTGAAAATAACCCAGAAGTCGTTCATTTCCAAAAGGTGAAATGAAGCTGCCTCTAAACTCCGCCTGCTTTACGCAATCCTGGAAAAAACCTTGGATGCAAGGAAATATACATCACCTTTAATACTGGAGAGCTCAGCAAGATCATTTCCAGTCACCTCTGGGGAAATGCAAACTTGCTTTGCAGTGTACAGAATTTAGTCAGCTAGCAGCTTACACGGGCAGCTTCTGGTTTTGGAGGATCACAAGTGATGAGTCAAATCTCTTAGCCATTTCTGCTGGAAAATAAATAATTTTCTGCATTTAAAAAAAATCTTTCTGGTAGATGGAGGGGAGCAGGAAGGCTGTACAAGGGACTTAAACCTTTTTGCCCTTTTTTGTTTCTGCTTATGGTAACAACATCTCACTTCTCAGAGACAGCTGAATCTCCTGGAACCTTGTCTCTTCCTTGCCTTATATTGCTGCAGAAACAGGAGTGAAAGAAGAGAAAACTGTATGAGAAGACAAAACCCCTGTACAAAGGCTGTTTTAGCCTCTTCCTACAACCCGTTTGTCACAATGAAGTGATGCAGCAGGACCGTCCTTCCTACACGTAGGTTAAAGAGGCAGCTATGCCAGTGTAAAACCTGTGCTGTAAACAAAATCCCTAACTATGGTACGGCAACTGTTGCTTTAACAGAAGGTTGACTACACAAGTGCTTGGGGTGCTCTGCAGCCTCAGGTTGTATACCTCCGAAGAAGACAAGCCCAATGGGAAGCCAGGAGCAGACTACAGTGTTCTGTACCCATTGTGCCTATAAAGAGTTGGTCATACCTGACTGTGTACACAAAAAAGTGTATCCCACGCTACAGCAGCTAAAACCAGTGGGAAAGAGAAAAATGTAGGTGCAGCTATTTCTTCCCCACAACCTTTCCTAATTAAGTCTAAAAATGTCTGTAAGGCGAGCCCTGCCCCATCTTTCTAAAACCAGTCACTACATGTGCTTGTCAAAAGTACTTCTTGCACTCTGTTCTGTAAATAAATGCCAGTTAGAAACTGCAAGAAGATAGAGTGTAAATATCAAATAATACAAAGTCTTTAAGGAATGTTTCCAAACACAGGGACAGTGGAAGTATGTCAGACATACTGTACTTCCATCAGAGGATTTCTAAAAACAGTACTACTTCATGAATGCGCCTGTAGGATGGAACACGTGAATTGGGCAAGAAAGATAGCCCTGTGCAGCGAGAGGTCTGTAGAGGTCTCTCAAAATGCTCACAGCAAATAATGAGAGCTCTGAGCCAGTCTCGTGTGGCTGTATATGACTATACTCCACTGTCCACCAGCTATCTAGAGAGTTTCCAGCAGCAGAAGGCATACAGTGTGAAAGTATGCCATCACTTCCCTTTCTGCACAGCTTCTAGAGCCAGCAACAAAAGATGACATGAGCACATGCCTTGAAAGCTGGCAAGCACGAAGCATCCCCAAACCTTGCAGAGAGTGACTGTGCCCCTCTGATCAGCACATCTGGAGTTTTGAGACTTTTTGGAGAAGTTTTGAGAAGTTTTAGGTTTCCCAAGACAGGCGGGATGTTGATAAACTGAAGATTTCAAACACAGGATCACAGAGATGTCCCAGCGATGGGAGTGCAGGATGTTATGGGAAGAAGTGGAGGGAACTGGGCTTTTTCAGCCTGAAGAAGACAGGTCTGCAGTGGGATCTATTTGCAGTCAGCCATTGCCTACTTGGGCAAGACGAAAGACAGACAGACTCTGAGGTGCACGAGGAAATGGCGAGAGACAACAGGCATGAGCTGCAACAGGGGAAATTCTGGTTGGATATAAGGAAAAAAAACCTTTCCGTCAGTGGCGCAGACAAGGCCCACGTAAGAGGTGGCAGGACCTCTGTTCCAGGGGATATTCCAGACGTGACAGGACAAGGCCCTGGCCAACCTGGCCTAGCTGTGGTGAGCCCTGCTTTGAGCAGGGGGTTGGACCAGGGACCTCCACGTGTTCTTCTTCTGATCTATATTTTTCCATGATTTTTGTGACCCCTGGGTGTGGATTTTACAGTTTGTTTTGGGGATGTAAGAAGGCTTTTAGCATTTCTGAGCTTCGTAGCCTTTGGAGTTGAAACAGGGCTTGTTTTACACGTCTGTGAACTCAGCTGGGGTCTGAGCATCCCTCATAAGCCACCCCTCGCTCAGCCACCATCAGTGTTTGCCATGAGGCTTTCAGAACCAGAACTTAAAGAGCAATTCTGGACATGAGATTCAAGATTTAAAGGCCTCAGCTCACTCTGTCCACTAGCAGCACTAAAAAAGCTAAGTTGCTTGCCCCCCACCTAATTTTTCCTTAGCTCCAGCCCCTGCCTTTTGCGGTGGCCCTCCACATCTCAGTCTGCCACCAGACCCAGAGCCTGCCCTTGAGACCACCCCTGGCTCAGCCGGGACCGGGATACAGACCCTAGCACTGCCTCTCGCCTCGGTGCCCCTCC
>VWZL01005475.1:0-17853 GCA_013396915.1 Stercorarius parasiticus
TCCCTTTAATCTTAACCCACACATGAACCTTAAGTTGCAGTTTGAAGGCACCGAATGGAGTTACATTTCCTAAGAATGGTCAAGATTCACAAAAATCTTCTGGCATCAAATTTATTATAAACGTTTTTAATCTCACAGTTCATGGAGATTCATTTGGGTCAGGCCATTTTGAGCACTGTATTCTACAGTGTTTTATAAGTTCATTTATATTTCAAAAACTATTCTTTCTTATGTTTATTAATATTTTTCTCTATTGCAATTATTCCCTTTTCCCATAAAAAGAAAAATAAAAGAAAACCCAAAAAATTTCAATAGAAAATATCAAAACAAAAGTCTGACAGAGGAAACTTGTGCTAAATAGCCATGACCTCTAAAAGAAATTAATTTTCAATTAATTGTTTCTACAAAAAATTCCCATCTGTTTCAAAGGTTAATTGTAATACCACAGAAGTTCATCATCTGAGAAGAAAGAAACCTGTTGTCATGCTTATCTCCGACATTCAGCATTCAGAGCTATTGGCTAGAAAAGAAGATTTGGGGTTTTTACATACATAACCAAATTGCAGATGTTAAATGAGTTCCAAAATCTTTATTTCAGAATAGGCCACTTATTCCAGCTTCACCTGATATATCTAAAGAATTCTTTATTCTGCATTAGACCACTTATTCCAGTTTTTCTTACCTGGATAGTATTTTTGGGGATATTAAACTTTTCAACCACTGAACATGATGGTAAGTACAAGAAATAGTACTTGTCCATTCAAAACTCTGACTATGTTTTCCATCATTAGTTAATTCATACCCTTGTACAATGTCCTGAAATAGAGGTGTGTTTCTCTCTTGGTATTGCTGACTAAGGAGACTGTTTAGATTATTACTTTCCTGTGAAATTCTTATTTTATCAAAATTCACTCTTTGTGGCTACAGAAATTTGTCTGTTTTAAAAAAAAGTGGCTTGAAAATGAGACAAATAATACATTAAAAATAGAGACTGAGAGACATGAAACTACAATAAACTGGACAGAACATGAAATAGGGATTCAGGCTCACTCCTGGGGTGTTTTCTATTGATGTCCATGGCTTTTGGGTCAAGGTGCCTTTATAGATGTCTTTGTATATAAGGCAGAATTGTTGTGGATCTACCTTTGCAGATTTGCAAAGCCATAGTTCCCTCCCTCCTACCCCCAATTCTTCTTGAAAAAGATGAAGGTTGAAAGTCAGGATGTTTCCAATTTTTCTTATATGTGAAAATAGTGGTCAAAATGTGTGTCTCTGCTATTCTAGATCTTATTCACTTAAACCTCATATATTTTTTATATTTTTTAAAAACAGTGTACATTGTTGTTAGGGAAGGAGAGAGGAATTGCTCCCTTAAAGGGCTGATATCTTTGGTTGAAACATGACATATCTGTTCAGTAGTTTGTGGGGACTCTGTTACCTTTCACGTGGTAGTGGGAGCTGGGTGTCTAAGTGAAGTTTCTTGCTATGAATTTATACCACAGCCATTCACGAGGCAAAATCTTTTATGCAGGCTTTTTTCTTTCATTTCAAGCATCATGTATAATGGAATAATTCACATTGAACAAAGTAATTACTTATGCAGCTAGCAATTCATAGATGAAGGTAGGATTATTTGGGACAAGAGCAAAGGAGAGAGGAAAAAAGAAAGGAAGAAGGAAAGACAGAGGGCAAGAGAGAAAGAAAGGAGGAAAAGGGAAGGGGAAGGCTAAGAGGAAGAAGAGAGAAAAAAAGAAAGGCAAAGGAGAAAAGACAACCAGTCAATGAGTGTCTTAAGAGAAGCAGCCACAAAACATACAGTAGTTTTGACAAATTATGGAAAAGCCAAGTTAGAATGAGAAAATGAAGGAATGTAATGTCCATAGTCTTATCTACCCTTGATCTATTTTTACAGTCAATTTAGCTGAGCTAGTGCTGACCACAGTTTAACTGTGAGAACTGGCAATAACAAACCAAGGTCATGAGGTATTCATTTGTCTGAGGTTAATTCCAGACCAGTTCACCTAAGCTGATATTTTAGGTCTCTGCTGAAATAATGACATTTCAGGTGTGCGTATAGAGCTTGTCTGATGTTTAACAACAGATTTTCAGAGGAGTTCAACTATGATATGGGATCCTCAAAGGAATTTTGAAGAAATGCTGAATGCTATGAAGCTTTGAAATCTAAATAATAGTATGCAGCAAAGCAGATGACTTCTTTAAAAAAAAAAGGTATCCTTACAATGAAGAAAAAGGAATTGTGAAATTGCCGTTAATTCATTACATATTTGAACCCATCTTTGGAATAGGTAGCTAGAAGAATGCAAGAGAAAAGTCGTTTATTTCTTTTCTGTCTTGTAACTTACACAGTCATTTACTCTGTTCAAAGTATGACAAAACCCTGCTGACTCAAGAGTGTGAGCATTCTTAATGCCTTTAGTGAATTGTAAATATATATGCTAAGTGCAAATCATTAGAGGATTGGGACCCAAATCTCTGATATTGATAAAACAGAGGAACTACAGGAAAACATCAGTAAAAGTCATTGAACAGTTGTAAGGAGGAGCCTGACAAATACAGTGTAACAAGCATGCTGAAAATAGAAATTTCTAGCAATTATATAGTAAATGTAACTTCACCCCTCCTGAAATAATGTGAAAACTCTAGACACCTGCAAATGTTTAGAAGCTGAAACACAACTTAAAGGAGTACAACACTGATTTCCTTTTTCTTATACAAAACAAGGGCCATTTGTACAATTGTCAATTTTATACTGAAAAAAATTTTAGAATACATTTTCAGGCATTATTTGCATGCTCAATTTCATGTACAAGTGTAGGACAAATTCTGACTTTTGGCCACACAGAAAGTTAAGAAAACTCTACTAAAGGCAACTGCAAAATACCTTCTTCAAAAATATCGTCTCATATGTCTGCTCCTGGAAATTCTGAGGAACCTGTGGGATTTGCTGTGGCAAAAGGTTACCCAGAAAACTTAGGAAAGATACAAACATTTCTTCATTTTCCAGGCACTGCCTACAGGCACATAATTTTCTATCACAAGTAAAGCTCCTTTATTTGTCATTGGATAAGGCAGCTATATTAAATCAGAATCTGTTTTCACAAAGAGCTCCCAAGAATCTGAAAAAATAAAGCCTCTTCTTCGTGGAAATGTACACAATAATCTCTTAAGTATCTCTTTTGAAAATGGCATTCAAATGGCCTGAGATTAAAAAAAAAAAATGTTTTTCCCCCCATGTTCGTATTTCATATATTTACATAGAGAGTATCTGCACAGCTAGGGAACAATAGAACCACATAATGTTGCAACAGCATTATACAGTCAATATCATTATCCCGCTTAATAATGCTGGCACCTGTGATGGCAATAGAAAAAAAAGAAAGCTCTATGTCTCTATGCCACTGAAGTATTATGGCACTCATTGATTTTGGTGGATAACTATTCGGGACTTATATTGTCAAGGAACATTGCTATGTTTTCAGTATAAAACAGAACACTCTTATTTGAAAGACTAAAACTCAAATCGGGTTTTGTGTAGTTCTACTTGGTGGCAACAGTTTGTACTCATCTCTGAGGTCAGGCTCCAGCTATTGCTGTTCCTAGATTGGAATTGTTTCCATAGGAAGCTACAGTGCTTTGCTCCTCTTTGACCAAACTACCACATTTCCCTCAGCAAATTCTCCACCAGAAGAGAATGTGACTTATCAACCTTTTTGCAGGTGCAGAAATATCAGTCTTACATAAAACTTCACATTTTGCACACTGTCTCCCTTGTGCAATTTTAAATGTTGCATAAATATATACCCAGTGCTATTAACTCTACCGTATAACCTTTGAAATAAATGAACAGGAAAGTAGTGGAAGAAAAAAATATCTGAAATTATGCTGCATATCTTTTCAAACAATTAAACTGCCATCTTAAAATGCAGCACACTAATTAAGGCTTTGTGGAAGTCTAATTTGTCTCTTCCAAGGTTATGCAAGGAAACAGTAAAAAAACAATGTTAATTCAGGGCTTCCAATGAAATAATAAAAATAAGGGCAGTTATTAGTAAGGAGTCCAAGGCCATAAGCAATGTTTTGGTGATCTGCAAGTGCTCAGGCCTAATCGCAGCATCATTAAGTGGCTGGTACCTGAAGGGCAATATTGTGTGATAACACATGCAAAAAAGATTTGATTTTGTCACATGAATGAGAATAGAGCTTTCTTGTTATTCTTCTAAGAATGGAGGCTCAAAAGAGATTTATTTTTTTTTCCATGCTGAGAAAAGGTTGGTTTATTACATCCTAGAGAAAAAAACAGATACTTTATATTTAATAATTGCTCATTCAATTTATTATAAAGGAAATAACAGTTCCATGTGTGGGCCCTACCATCTTACATGAAAAGCCATACAAAAATACAATGAGTCATTACTGTCTGAAGGGTAAATACAGATTCTTTTTGACAAGTTGGTAATTGTGTTCATTATAAGGCAACATCAAGTTATTAATTTAATTTTCCACAACTGGGAAAAGATGAGACATATTTTAAAAGAAGGTATCACTATTAAAATGTAATGATTTCCTTATACTCTCCTATTATTATCCTAATTTGTATATTTTTAATCTTTCCCCAACTAGTAGGAACTACATATTGAAATAAAACTGTACAGTTTGGGAGCAATTACACACTGTGTAAATTAACATGAGGTAAGGATTTTTTACATCATAAATATTATTTTTAATAAATAGGCAAATTGAACTTGTAATATACCTGTAACGTACATATAAGAGCAGACTGTTCCTTAGCTATTTTTGAAAACATCTCTTTTTTAATTCAGGAATATAAAGTCTTATATAAAGCTTAGTCAATTAAATTATATTCATGTATACAACTCAATTTTGTCCCTAAAAGGTTGTTGGGGATCCTAGACTTCAAAAAGAACATCATGATAACTAAAACATAACACGTGCAAGTGCAAATAGTGTACGTAATATATATAAATTCATAGATGCATGCAACTCCTGACAGATGTGACTGCATCAATGAGAATCCTGAACCACTCTTTATGTATTTTCCTAGATATTTAGTTTAAGAAGTATTTAATCCAATTCAACATGTTAGTTATTTCTATGAAAATCAAGAAGCTGGACAAAGAAACAGAAATCAGTTGTTTGTAGCCATGTATGAAGAACTGATTTTTCATTTCAGTAAGCGAACAAGCCAAAATAAAAACATCCCCCTTAACTCTCAATTGTGGGAAATGAACCGCCTTTATTTATAAATCTTTTGCCAAAAGAAACAAGCCTTCAGTTCACTGTCAGTTCCCCTCACCATTAAACAAATATAAATGAAGTGAAACATTCAGCTCTTTTAGATCTACAACAGTATGTTTCTTTTCAGGTTTTCTGAGAAATTTAGAGAAAATATAAGACCATATTCACAAACCTGCCAGATGAGGATGAAAAGTTATCAATTGCTTACTAGTAAGAGCACTGAAATTCAATTCTTTTCTCTTCCCCTGAGTGTTCAAACTCCAGCTCTCACTTCCCAAGAGGCTCAACAGGTTAAAAATACTTTGGGAAACAAGGAGAGGAAGTCTCCTCAGTCGTTCCTGTCTAGTCTGTTCTATCTTGTATGAATAATTCAATATTCATTATGGTCAGGAATGGAGGCTAGGTACCTCCTCTTTCCAAAGAGCATCAGACTGGACTCATTCTCACTTTCTCATTTTGTATTCCAGTGACTATTTATGTACTTTATCTGAAAGGCAGAAGATTCAGAAGGAGGGTCACTAGTTAGCATATCCTGTGTAAGAAACTTACATAGATTTAAGAGTTAAGAAAGACTTAAGAGTTAAGAAAACATAATTCAAGTCTTTCTCTTGACAGAAAAAGAATTCCAGCAAATGTCTCCCAAAGGCCCTGTAGAATTCCCTACTCTTCGTAAATCTATTCTTTATCTGAAGGTAACGATTTCATAAATTACAGGTTAAAACCAAGTTATTTTAAAGTAAAGAATGCGTTTATTTAGGGAAGAATTACATGACCTATAGTAAGTGGAAATGGGATAAAATCCAAAGTTGCCCAAGAATCATTGCATAAGATTTGCCTCATATCTATAGCCTATAACATAACATAAGGGGGGAAATAACAATATCATTAATCTATCAGACATCTGGTAAAAAAACTGACAGGTTACCTTTGGGAATTAACAAGTGGAAGAACACGAGTGCTGGTGCAAGAATTGTGTGGTGGAAAACTGACTGAAAAACAGCTGCCAATTGACAGATCTGAGAATAATCAAGTCAGGATCAATTACTAATAGAGTTAGTCAAGCCTTAGTCATGGTACAGATCTTGTTTAATATTTTCATTACATTACATTTCATGCAGGCACAAAAAGTAAAGGCTAGCTGGTAAAATTTGTTAGTAACACAATGTGAAGCAGACCACAGCATGATACAGAAATAGCTGGAGGAATATGATGGTGGACAACACGAGAGCAAGCTGATACACTTAAAGAGGAATGAAAGTAAGTTCCGCTCTAAGCAGTTGGAAGAGAAGAAACATAGTGTGATGCAGCTGGGTTATTGTTGACAACAACGTGACACGTCCATCAAATAGCAATGCAATTCTAAGATGCGATGAGGTCCCCAGAGTACTGCATTCCATATGAAATAAAACAAAAAATGGTCTAGCCTTGTTTAATTTAGTAAAATTAACTGAGATGTGATAAGATTGTTCTGCATAAATAGATGGAGTGGCTAGGGGTAAACACACGAGAAGAAGAAAAGCTATTTAAAATAAACAACAATGTTGACCTAATAAAAATATTTCTAGATGGGCCATAAATACGTTTGGGTTGGAAATTAGAAGCTGTAATCATCAGAGCCAGAATATTCTGTAACAGCTTTCCAATAGGAGCAGCAAGGGCAATAAACCAAACTAGTTTTAAGATGAAGCATGTTTCAGAAATAAAAAAGTTGTATATAAACATCTGTTTCAACTAATACTTGCCAAATCACAGACAAGTATCCAATAAAACCTTGCCTAGTATTCTTGCCAAGTTGCCCAGTGAATTCCAGGAGAGCAGAGATTTTTAGGATCTCTGACACTGAGACAACTCCTCCATGACAATTGCTTTGGAACTGGGGACTTCAGAAGCATTGAAAGCCTCAGTTTGACATGATTATCTGATTTTCAAAATTCAAAAGCAAACTGGCCTTTCTCCCAAGGGATAGCAGGAACAAAATACCTATAGAATGAGGTCTGAATGCTTTGACAATCTACAACTCCTCTCAAAGAATGTGAGCAGAATTTAGTTAGACTGGAATTAGGTCTTCGTTGACATAAGACACTGATCAGATTTAGATTTGTTATTTTTTGAGAAAACCTAGTTTTCCAGAGAACCGCACCAGGTGGCTTTGTCAATCATAGAGCCGACATCCATATCAATATATACCTGCAACTGATACCATACCATTTTAGGCACGGTCTGAAGATGTGTTAATGCAGAATTGCCTGAGGAACACATTTGAGAGAGAGCAAGAGAAGGCATTGCCGAGAAGCACATCCAGCTTAACAGTATGTGCTCAGAACAGCACACCTTGTCCTCTGAAGTGCTGTGTTAGATGCAGAAGCAGGAACTAGACCATGTTTATAGTATGTTTCCAAATCCTATGGGATATGTGCATCATGAAAAGAGTGTCCAGATTAATCTTTTTTGCTCCAACCATGAGGAAAGATTTCCTTCTTTTGACTGTAAGTGGCACTGTCTTGTCTAGGTATATCTTTGGCTCCTTATATTGATATTTCAGATGGTAGCTTTATAACCATTTTAAATTGGTTTTATTACCATAGGTGCAGCACTATGTTCTCATGGCATTAAAGAGCATAGCACCAAAGTCTGAAATTAAAAGCTTGTTAAATATTCAAATATGGTCTCTAGAACCATATCATACTATAGTCTTTATTTCCATACCGTAGAAAGACATTGTTATACTTGTTCATGTTGAGGGAATGTATGACTTTCCAATAACAGGTATTTACTAATTTACATTCATTGGTTTAACAAAAAATAATGATGAATTTTATATGACTAATTCAATAAAGGCAAAGCACTTGCACAATTCGTATGCAAATCATCAATATAGTATTTCATTAAATGGTGGTTTCTAAATGATGATTATAATAAGACATATTAAATACAAAAGTGAATATACAAAACCAGGTTGAAAGCAAGGGGACCATAGTAATCAAAACTTATTGCTGAACATTTTGTCCCTTAAATATAAAGGTGAACTGTAAAGGTACAGTTTGATAATTTTTTGTGATTAGTGAATTTCACTACTTGGTTTAGTTCTCATTAGAGCTAAAATTCTCATTAGAGCTCACATAGTAAGCTGCCACATTTCAGCTGTGTAGTAGCTTTTTATTAAGCTGCTTCAAAAAAATCATGGGCAATTTTTTGTCCTCTGCTTATAGTAAAAACATACATTTTCAGAGAAAAAAGAGGAGATGATAAAAATTGAGTATATTTCTTACTGCTATCGTACTGTTTCCACCCCTCTCAAGTTGCAGTTAACAAGAAAAAAGAAAAAGCATACATAAGCTCTGAAGAGCATTAGCTATTGTTTATATTGTATCTGAAAAATCACAACCCCAACTGACCTGCTAAGAAAAAAATGGAGAGTAATAACAACCCATTGCAAATGGCACATTAAAAGAAGATTACCAGTGTACTTTGCTATGAATTCTGATTTTTAATTCAAACCAGAGAAAGGAACAGTTATTGAAAAAAGTTGTGTGAAAAATAAGATTTCTTACAGTAAAATTTTATGACTATGCTGTATACAGCGTTTCTAATAAAATCTAAGGCATGAAGTCTGGGCGTGTTCAAAAGCAAGATTTGATCCTAACACCTAAATTATAGATGAATCAACTCCAGAGAGCATTTGTATATTGTATATAAAATGTATAACATTTTACAGAAAGATATAGGTCGCAAATAGGAAACATAATGTAAAAGTGAGATGCAAAGACTTAATGTAAGATCAGCAGTCATAACGTACTACCTGCCCACCTATCAAAAATCCAACACATTTCAGGGAAAAAAGGTGTTCTTATATAAGATAGTCTGATCAGCATTTTACTGTGTGGTGAGTTAACCTTGGCCAGCAGCCAGACACCCACACAACCGCTCTCTCACTCCCTCCTGAACAGGACTGGGGAGAAAATAAGATGGAAGAGCTTGTGGACAGAGATAAAGACAGGGAGATCACTTACCAGTTACCATCATGGGCAAAACAAGCTTGACTTCATTCCTTCCTTCCCAGTTTCTCTACCTACCAACCGTCACCTGGAGTGGCACAGAGGGATAGGGAATGGGGTTTGCAGTCAGTCTGTAACAGTCCCTATCTACCACTCCTTCCTCCTCACACTTTTTCCCTGCTCCAGCATGGGTTCTGTCCAACACTGCACTCCTTCAGGATAAACTGTCTCCAATGTGAATCCTGCATGGGCTGTAGTTCCTTCAGGTAATATCTACCTGCTCAGGCATGGTCCCCTCCATAGGCTCCAGGGGAATACCTTCTCCCCCGTGGTCTCTTCCAGGGGCTGCAGGAGAATCTCTGCTCCAGCACTTGGAGCACCTCCTCCCCCTCCTTCTTCTCTGACCCTGGTGCTCACAGGGCATAATTAAGTTGAAAGAAACAGTACTTTTATCGTGTTGTGATAAAACACAAAATCAAGTCCAAGAATTATTCCGTTTTCTGGATCTATTTTATTAAGTGTGCAGTCTATAACAGCATACTTATAGAAAACAGTGGGCCTAATAGAACTTGAAATTTTAAATCTGAACAGGTCTAAAATCCTTATCAAGCCTATTAGTTGGATGAATATGCCAGATGGTGTAGAAGACGTTAATATAAGTTTAGAAAAAGCACCTTCATGTGTGAAATACTAATTTTATATGAAACGGCCCAATGTGTATTTGCCTTGCTTCAGTTAACCTCATTAGTATGGAGAAACAACTGTATGATAGAAAGAGTTATCAATGTAATGGTGAATAAAAGACAATAATCTAAAAATCGCAGTGGCATTCAAACATTCTTCTCTTTCTGTGAATCAACATCAACAAAAAAAATATTAGATGATTTATTGGCTTTTCATAATGAAGCTTCATCATTGTTGTCTGATGATGAGAATATGATGTCAGGCGTATGAATAATGTCATGAATCATAAAATAAATAAAGGTTGTTATTTACAGTGAACAGAAACACAGTATAAAAAAAAGCTAATCTTATAGATTTTCTGTGACTACAATTAACCATGTCCCAAGGGCTGTTACACGTTATTTATATTCTTTAAAATCAGGCATGGAGGAAAGCCTCAATGGAATGGGGAATATCAGGGGACTGTACAGTTTTGTCCACGTCATGTGAGATGGTGCGTGTGCAATGTCAACTGGTAATGAGGGGGAGAGGAGAGAAAGTTCTTTTTCCATACTGAGCTCTTTTCTCCAGTAAATCTGTATCTGAAAATGTTCAAAGTAAAGCCTCAGTGTCACACAGGCTTTGGGCTAACCTGCAGCACAGTGGTGGGTGAATGTCATGTAACATGGAGAAAGTCCATATAAAACTTTTTGACATAAGAAAAGCTTGCAAGGTGAAGTCCTAACCATCTTTGGAAATGCTGGCCTATTTCTCATCCACCGCTGCTTTGACATCTCGTGCCAGGACTCCAAACAAATCTGAGATTTCCTCCATTGCAGAGAAAACACTATTTCAGTCTAAAACTCAGAAAAATATAAAACCAGGACTGTGTATATTAAAGACAGGAAGCATGCAAAGGAAGACTTCTTTTTTTTTTTGCTTACCCTCTCCTTTCCCACCCCCCAACTCCCATAACCTTGGGAAGATGGAGAACTGGGTTAAACGATTTGATTAAAGTCAGCTATGTGGACTGAAAAAAGTCACCTCTCTTAAGCTTCTCCCATCTGTGTGAATGAATGGGCATGCCAAGAACGAAAGCTTTACTGCATACTTAGCATGTCATCAGCATCGACAGTCCTCGTTTTGACAGCTGTTGCGGTGACAGTTGTGTGTGTGGAAAGAATCTGAAGGAGAACACCAACATCACCAAAGGATACAATCCTGTGAAGCTGGCCTACAGCAATCCTCCTCATTATTCAAACCTGGTTGAGAAACAAAGGTTTCTATGTTTACCGTAACACTATAGCTGTGCAAAATCAATCTACTCTGAAAGAAAAGGCTAATATATATATTCATGTGCACACACACACATACACACACACAAAATGTATATTCTGGGGACTTCAGACATTTTACTTGAGATGATTGCACTTCTCCAAATGTTGTTGTTCTATGAGAAAATGGGTCACAATTTTCTGTTTTACTGCCTGAGAAAATTCAAATGCTAATTTACTTCTAAATTTTGAGTATAAATACAAGTAATCCATTTTTGTATTATTTTTCTTGGAAATGTAATTTGACGTGTTCAAAAAAGGGCATCATCCATGCATTAACTCATTAACTTGTGATAGCTTTGCTTTTAATTCAGGTTTTTATATATTTCCCCGTTTGACTTAAGCATTACTTCTCTTGAAAATTATTAAAGTAACAGAACTAATGACTTAGAGAAGAAAGTGTGTAATTTGGCCTTCTGAAAACTGTGGGAAACTGCCACAGTGCTTTTCGGGGGGGGGATAAAGAAATCTAACTTCATTTACGGTGGCTAGCAGTATTCGGGTGCACCTCTGAGGCGTTGAACACAGAGGACAGAAATCAACTTATTAAAAACATCTCCTCCCTCAGTTCAGACAAGAGCAATGCAGTGAAACTTTTAGAAATGTTACTTTTTTTTTTAAACAAAGTGGCATATTGCAGTCCTGTGTCCCCATCTCTGTGCAATGACAATTTCCTCCATGTGCTGATCCACACTTTATTTGTAGGAATGGAACAGAAAGCAAGAAAAGTTTAAAGAGTACCTGCAACTGCATGGAAGGCAGCGTGGCAGCTGAGAAAGAGTCTATGGCATTACCTCCAAGCAGAGTATCATTCCTACTCTGTAATTAGTGTTATCAAATCTGAGCTGGGCATTGAATAGAGCATCATAAAACTTAAATTCCACATCTAAATTATAGAGATGTAGAGATTCTAGAGAGAAATAGCCTATAGGCTTAGCTTGAAACTAAATTTACCAACTGTCGACTTTGCTTAGCAAGTAGTGCATCCTAAAAGCTGGCTCTGTGTAATCCATACCAATTGACCTGGCAAGAAGAAGGGAAAGGGGGAATTTATGGCCTATACTTCAGAATTCCCTCAGTTATATATATATATATCCAAAATACATAGGAACCCCAGAATTCCATCTGACTGTGTTGCCTCAAGGGCCATATACCCTGTGCCATTTGTTTGTAACAAGGTCACATGGCTCACAATAAAGCAGCAATGAACCCTGGAGTCCTTCCTAGAGAGTGAAAGACCACAATGACATTAAGACATTTAAGCATTCCTAAATTAACTATTTACATTTTTACCAAATATTTTAATACATATTTTATTTCCTTTTAATAGACTTTCTTTTTTTTTTAAAATTCCTATTATTTTGTTGCAAAACAGAACCACTTTTTCACAGAAATGATGACATTTGGTTAGCTGCAATAATGGCCCCTAAAAACATATCATCACCTTTCAGAAGCAACCTGTTCCTCCTACCCACCCTTATCACTCATGCTTGTGTGTTTCCATATGAGCTGACACATTGGAGGAATTCAGCAGTCACAGACTGCCTCCAGCCCTGAAATTACTCTCTGTGTTTGTGTGGCATTTCTGATATCCATGGGGAGATCCTCTAAGCTGGCCCAGCCACTAAGAAGTAAACAACATTCAGCTTCTCTGTCTGGCTTACCCTCCCGTCTCCATGCTGTGTCCAGATACAGAACTGCGTCCCTCTTTTTGTGTATATGTCTTCTTTTTCTTTTTTTTTCTGCTATGTAGGTGGAATTCCTTCTGTTGCCATTGTCACTGCTGTCTTTTCAGGCCTTATTTGTTTTATGGGAAGTGCTGAGGGTGCCAAAACAGCACTCTGGCTATTTGTATGGGCCATATTTCTCTTGCAAATAGCACACTCCTAATAAATACCAGGCTTAGAATTTCAAATACTGGAAACAGAAACCAGCAAATCCTGCATGCAAAATGATAACGGAGCCCTCAACTTCTGTTTGGTCTATAGCACATCTTTCATAAAACTATACAGTCCTAATGCAACTTCTTAAATAGCATGAAATTCACTGGATCTCTGAAAAAATTGCTCCAATTTAATTACCTTTGTCGTTAAAACCTGTGCTTCTTTTTGTCCCCATTTTTTAGTTTCAACTTTCAACCTTTGAGTCTTGTCCTCTCTGAATGGTGGTTTTTCTGACAGGTTAGGGAATTATCTTCAGTTCCCACGCAGGTACTTAATTGGTCAGATGGCTTGGTATTTGGATAAACTCTTACTCAAAATGTCTTACTTAAGGCATACAAGTCAGAATGTACGAATGTTTGTACATGCTGACTACGCAAATAGGTAATTTACAAATTACATCGGGTTTGGGTGTTTTGGTTGGTTTGGTTTGTTTTTTTGCAGGAAGGAGTGGGGAAGAGTTCTTATAATCTATTGACAAACTTTTGAAAATACTGATTCCCCAAATGAACACAATGAAACTCATAAATTATTTTTATAATTGTAATGTATTTTAGCTATTTCTGTGTCTATTCTTTTGTTCAAAGACCAGATAAGGACACCTGCTAATCATGCTGGGACCCGATATTTAACTGATTGTTTGTGGTTCTCAAATCCTTATCACAGTTGTTACTGTCCAGAATATACTCTCCCATTTCATGTTCACAATGAATGAATGCTCTTCGCATTGTCTTCCATTTGGGGCTTACAAAACACAGAAACTTCCCTCAATGCACAATCCAGACTGGTTTATAATATTCATTTATCCCCTGCATTGGTAATTATTCCCTCAATATATGTCATCTCGAACTCTTAGCAAGAATATATATTTTTTTTCTTTTTGGACAGACAATAAATCCCTGGGAAAGCTCACCAGGAAATTTCTGACAAGAGTAGTAAAAAAATCAAACAAGTAAAATGCTGATTTTTCAAAATGTTATTGAACTTACCCTTTTCCCCTGTGGTAGCTCCACAAGTACTTTGACTTCTCTGTAAATATTCCAGAATCTAGAACAAATAAATCCTACAAATGCACTTATGTCACATAGTTTTACTTGCTCTGCAACAAGAAAAGCAACACACACACACACAAAAAGCATATTGTAAGAATTTCTCTTAAATAAAAAATTACAGAGGAAGGGTTACAATGAATTGTGAAAATACATTTCATATATACACTTAAGTTAAATCATTAATTCATTATTAAACCCCATTCAGCTATACCGACAACTGCTGGGAAGCTGCAGGATATCTATGGGGTTCCATTCAGATATCGTTAATTTGGGGTTGGGATCATAACTTTACCATAATTATACTTAGGGTTGCTACTGTAGTAAAGCTATAACAACGACACATATAAATATCAACCAACTTCTGTGAAGTTGTAATGTGTTTAAGTATAAGCCTCTTCTAAGCAAAGCAAACTGATGTTCCTAAAGAACCAGTAGTTTTTCAACAGTATTGAGTATTTTTCTCTTAAAGGCAAGACCATATTATGAAGAATATACAAATCTTGAACTCTAAAATTTTCCAAAATCTTTCCTTGCTTCCACCACAACTGCTAATGTCCACAATGACAAAGAAAAGTACTAAAGCTATTCTAAATCCCACAGATAAATCAGACCTTTAAATTGGTATAAACTTGCTAAATTCATTTGAAGTTAATTTAAACCTGTGACAGAAAAAGACCTAGTCCAATACTTACAAGACATTTTAAACCCCCTCTTTATACACATTGTTAATAAATATTTGCTTATTGATACCATTCCGGTATATTCCATCCCATCTTCATGTCACTGGAAAAAGAATTATTTAATAATTCTGCTGGAAATCCTTGCAACTTTTTATTTGTTTACTTACTTATTTTACTGTTCAAACAAAGCTACCACTACTACAATGTTTATTAGGCCAGTACTAATAAAACTGTTTGAAGAGCCACACAAAGAGCTGGGAATATGTTACATCATTCCAGTCTCTCTAATTCAGATCCTTAAGTTGTGAAACTAGGAATGTTCTGATGAAGCTATGCTAACCAACACTAGCTGTATCCTAAATTTTATGAAACAATCATATTTCCCCATAGATGGAAGAAATAAAGCTAACAAAATTAGTCACAGATCAAAATGAATCGCTGGTATGGTTTTGCTATTCAGTGAGGTAAAGCAGTTGTTGACCCAATTCAAATAGCCAGCTAACCCAGGTTTAATATGTTTTTTCTACAGCCAAGATGGCTTTGCCTCTTTGCCTCTCACAAAATAAGAAAATAAGAATAAATTAGAAACTGTTATCTAACTCCAAAAGTTTCAAAGGATCAGAGATATTTTAGATGGTAACTTTTCTAAAACATCTTGGAAGAGTTAGAAAACAAAGAAGAATAAAAGCAGAATTGCCTTGCTTTTCACCAAATTAAAGTCTTTAGCTTCCTCCTAATTCTGTTCCTCTGAAGTTAGGGAGAATTTATCATTGCTATTAATGGGAGAAGAGACAAGACAAGCCTCAGCAAATTCGAAAGCCCTACCTGTAATCTCTACTGCGGATCTAAATGACATTCTTGCAACTGGTAGAGGGAAAAAGAACTCATGTTGAACTAAAAGTGATGATACCAATAAAGAGCAATCATTTTGAGAATCATGTAATCAGTAGAGAAAACCCTCCTAAGCATCAGGGGAACCATCAAGAGGCTATAAGAAGTTGGTAAAGATATAAAACTTATGAAAAGAGGTAGTCAAGAAAATATAAACTGTCAGAAAACAAAAAAAAACATGGAAAAGAATGAAGCATGACACATTTGTGAAATGACGCAATGCAAAAATTAAAGCAAAAATTTTGTATGATGGAGACCTAAGGAAAGTACATTAAACTTAAATTTCATAAGTCTTGAATGAAAAAGCTAACAAGCACACAGAAGTAAGGTAGAAAACAATGTTTGATACAATAGTCATAGAAATCATTAGTTCAGAGGAAGACAATGATTATGTTTTGATCTCTTACTAAGGAAATGTCTCAAACAAAAACCCAGAATTTCTAAACAAGTAGAGTAAGATTCATCTCACCTAATGTAAGATTCTAATAGTGTAGCTAGTTTACGTTCATTGTTTAAGCCCCACTTATAGTTAATGTGTAGAGATTAGCACTGCAAGGAAATGATTAATTCATCCTATCCATAACTATAGGTAACTAGGAGGGTTTTCATTACTTGTTCTTGGAAACCCTCCATTCTGCCCCCTCGTAGCGATAAAGACGGTCTACACAACTATGCTAGTATTGAAAATGTAGTTTTACTTGGCTAAGGGTAGGTGAGATAAGTCTAACTCAGTTCCAAATTTGTTACTTCCAAGAAATTCAGATCAGCCCTCCCATGTATGGTATTTTAGAAATCAGACAATTATGCAATCAGAAAGAGGGAATAGAACATCATAGGCAGAGCTAAAATTCAAAAATCTTTCTTAATTTAATCTAGATATTAAGCAGATACATCTACTGGTAAGTCATCATGCTCTTAGCTCTATAATTTTTAATTTACAAAGATGCTTTATATAAGAATTCCAGGTTTCACCTGTCTTAGATTTATTTCAGTTCAGAGTGGAACAGAGTTGAATTTTAGGTGAAGATTTCTAAAATAAAAAGTAACTAGTTATCCTAAATATAAAGTCTTGGGAAAAAAAAGAGAGAAAAAAAGAACATTTTATTTTTATTACATTCTTGCAGGAATTGTGTCAATATCTCCATGCAAAAACATTTAATCTACAAATAAGGATTTTTTTAAATTATATTTACATATGTTTTATTGTCTAGGTGACCAAAGAGAAAAATATTATCATTTGTAGCTCTTTATGGTGAATTACACATGTACACATGTAACCATCTGTTACCATCTATAACTGAATAAACTGTGTTTATTCAGTTATTATCAAGGAGTTTTCACTGACTTTTAAAGGATATTTAAAAAAAATCATAGACTATGCATATTTAACATTAAATTTAGCATTAAATATGTGTCCTTTATAGCTACTTTTATTTCATCTGTTGCATGCTGTCTTGGTTTGAGGTAAAACAGAACCAAGTTTCTGTTCAGTAATTTTGCTTTTCAGTTAAGCCTCTTTTACCTGAACTCTCTGGAATTAACAGCACATTTTTCAGACAGTGGTCTGCTTTCCAGAGTGATAAGGCCTGATGTTTACAATTAATACCAAGGAATGGTATGCAGAGAGGCTCTTGTTTATACTTATTGCTATAACAACCAAGGTCTGTTAACTTTGTGGTATGCCCCGTTGGAGAGTCGGAAAAGGAAAAGCATAGAGGGGTGGCACCTGTGGGGAGGAGTGGACAGAATAGGTGACCCAAAACTGACCAGCAGGGGTATTCCACCCCATTTGCATCATGCTCAGTATAAAAGTTGAGGGATCAATGGGGTCAGCATTCTTTCTTCAATGGTCGGTGTCCAAGCAGGACTCTGTCTGTTCATCTGCCCTTGATCCTAATCCGTGCATTCCTGAATCCAGATCCAGAATCCAGTCCCCATCCACCGCTGAGTCCAGTCTGGGACATTCCCAGTGCCTGATGGTGACATGATCATCATCCTGGGAGCTTGATACTGGTTTAGTA
>VWZL01005475.1:24856-42037 GCA_013396915.1 Stercorarius parasiticus
ATTGATAAAGATATGAAACAAAACTGGCCCCAAAACTGAGCCCTGAGGGACCCCACTGGTGACCGGCCACCAAGAGGATTTCACCCCATTAATCACAACTCTCTGGGCACGGCCATCCAGCCAGTTTTTAACTGAGTGAAGAGTACACTTGTCTATGCCATGATTCGCCAGCTTCTCCAGGAGAATGCTGTGGGGGACGGTGTCAAAGGCCTTACCAAAGTCCAGATAGACAATGTCCACAGCCTTCCCTGTGTCCAGAAGGCGGGTCACATGGTCATAGAAGGAGATCAGGTTGGTTAAGCAGGACCTCCCTTTCCTAAACCCATGCTGGCTGGCCCTGATCCCTTGGCTGCCCTCCACTTGCCGTGAGAGCTCACTCAAGATGATCCTCTCCATGATCTTTCCTGGTATCGAGGTTGGGCTGACAGGCCTGTAGTTCCCTGGATCCTCCTTCTGACCCTTCTTGTAGATACGGGAGTGCAGAAGGTCCTGGACTCTGATACTAGTATTTTGAAGGATTGCTCTGTACTCATAGCAGGACAAACAACTCTCCCTCTAAAATCAGCCTCTTAGCTAAGAAAGATAAAAAGCATGCTCACTCTCCCCCGAAATGTGTTTTGTTGCTCTTGTGAGATGTTTTAAAAGAGTATTTCCTTTAAATTGCTTCACTATTTATTTATACATTCACTAGTAAAAGTTTATCCCTTTCTTATCAGAGTGCATAATTGTTTCAAGCCTCCCCTAGACCTTCAGATTCAATCAGTGGTTTCAAATGCTCTGTAAATATTTTCCAGCTTCTTCAGAAAATAATCTTATGCTCTGTAAGAAGTTTTAGAAGAGGACTATTGAAGAATATATACAGAGGCAAGAGAGAACAGTCATTTCCTCAGAATGAAATTGGTTCTGAAAGTTTTCAATCAAAGTATTTATATAAGCTGTGTAATGCTGGGAATTTTTTCGATTTCCTGTAAATTGCTATATACCATAGGGTAGCAAGTTTCTAAAATAACGCTTCAGCAGCACCTTCTGTGCAGCTGCCAGATAAACACTCAAACCTCTGTGGCTCTGTGTTCCCAAGGACACTAATGGCAGGGAACAGCATGAATGGGAGCTTTGCTGCAGGAGGCTGACTGGGTACCACTGGGAATATGGAAGGGAGTCTGGGAGGGAAAAACGTTACCTCTGTATTATGTCTTTGTATGGGCCATTGAAATAAATTGAAACACTAATAAATATGTACAGCAAACAGCCACTGAACAGGTAAGTATGCTGAACCAAAATATTTCTTTTTAATGTGAATTCATTTGGCTGCTGTTTTCTTAGGAGGGCACAGCAGCCTCATGAAATATATTTTGTTTTGATGCATGAGAAACTGAATCAGGCAATGGGTCTATTTTGTTACATCAGGCTGTGTTTCTACTGCGTTTTGTCTTTTTATGTACTGAAAAAGATATTACTAGGTTGATTTCCCAAAAATGTATTCCAGACTTATGTGTATCATTTAGTGACTTAACTTACCCTATTTCAGTACACAATATGTAGAATAACTTTAAGCTTTCTAGTGATTTTGATTTCCTTAGTTTTGAATACTACCCCAAAAGTTGTCCTATTTTCAATATATTCAACCCTGTTCTCATTAGTACTCTCTTAGATCTTAAATGAGATCTAGAGAAGATGTTTGAAAAGACACACCCAAAAAGTTATGAGGAAAATTAAAACTAATATTTGGATTTGTACATGTGAAAATTGAAAAAACTCAATTTAAGAAATTCCCAGAAGAGCCCACTGAAAATTTGGTCTCCATCATGAGAAATTTTGAGACTTCATAAAGGTTTTCCTGTTGCAGATATAAATGAAAAGAAAAAGAATGGAAAAAAAAAACAGGTGAATTCATTGCAAATATTTAATTTCTCTAGCTGTGAATGTCAAATGAGGTTATTTTAAATTTTTTTTTATAACTAGCCAGAATTTAAAAGTTTAGTATTGACATGAGAATCTTAAAATTTTCATTTAGATAAGAAATATGAATAATGTAACCTAGCTGGACCATTTTAAAAATTTAATTATATTTTTTTTTTATTTCTAGATGAGTTCATCAAAACCAACCTTTTTTCCTTTTGGCTAATAACTTATTGAAAACTTAGAACTAAACTTATCAAAACTTACAACTTGGATGATAAGCACCAGAGTTCCAAATGACACAGACCCAAGATGAATAAGCCAAGCACAACTAAAACTTAACTCCTTTTTTCAATGTTTAAAGTGAGAAATATCAATTATTTTTTTATACAAAAACAGAAGGACTAATGGTACTTTCTGCTAAGCACCTTTGCTTCTGAAATATTGGCACCAGTCCAGTACTCATTGGTCTTACTTCTTCTACTGCAGCCCCATTCTGTGCACTTCATCTAATCTGACAATCAAAATTCTCTCCAAGGGATAGCAGAGAATTAACTTTCTAACCGAGCAAGGGCGCACATTCTGAGTTGTAAGAAAACCAGTATAAGTGTTAGGGGATATGTCATAAATTCCTTACAAAAAATGTAGGTAATGTTCCCATGGCCTGGTATCAGAGGAAGACTGTCAGCAGTATCTTGTCAAATAAAGCAGCAACAGTAATGGAATATGTTGCAAGACATACAGATTCACACAAAAGAGATTTAGCCAATGTTTCTATCATCCACTATCCAAACACTCACAACTAGAATTCATCTCTATGTCTATGCTCAACCCCCCCTGCTCTGGCAGGGGGGTTGGACTAGATGATCTCCAGAGGTCTCTTCCAACTCCTACCATTCTGTAATTTAATTATTTTCTACAATGAACATTATGAAACATTTTGAAACTCGTAGACTCTGCAAAATTTTTCTTTTGGTATTTTAACAGATATGGTTCATATCTCTTGATGCTTAAGAGGGGATTATTATGTAACAGTTATTTTCATTTTTGTCTTCTCTCCAGAGAAAATCAGATGAATTTAGCCCTGAAGAGGCAGGCAAACATAAATATAATCTGTGTCCTAATCCCACGTATCCATCATCTCTAAATAATTTGTCCTTCTTGCATTTTTCTAAAAAGTGTGGTCACAATGCCCAAGGCGACTCAATGCCCAAGGCGACTCGGTGTGGGATCAGTATGCTTGCTGCCATTTTGTAAGAGTTTAACTTCAGACTTGTGTATTAGAGAAGACCACATTCTGCAAGGCATATGCAATTCAGAGTCTCATGGAAACATACCTGTTCATTCTCCGAAAAACTGCTAGTTTTCATGGTTTGGCTGGGTCCCTCACTGGTAGTATGAACATCGAAGAACACTCTTATGGAACAATGGAATAGAAAATATGTGCGTCTCAAGAAGGGATATCTCACATTCAGGAGTCTGTAGGCTCCTTTCATAGTACATGAGGCACCCCAAAATAGAAGAGAGTGTTACTGAAAAGGAGAAAGACATGGGCTGCAGGTTTTCATCTTACAGTTATCTTTGATAAAATATTTTTTCTAGCGTCCAAATCACATATCTTCAACATTTGTCGAGTCTGCATTCAGCAGTTAGACACATGACTCTAGACCTCTGCGGGAACATTATCTAGAATAAGACCCACACACTTGAGACTCAGTGTCCCAAATATCAAAGCAGCAAGTGCACTAACTCAAGATAACTGTGAGTTAAGTAGATAGATAGTGAGGAAAATCACATCAGTACGCAGGCCTCATGACAAAGCTTGCCACCCTTGCTCTTCATGTGTACCCATGAATGCAAAGGAGGTGGAACAAGGCTGTACACCAGAGACTGCAGCTGAGAAGCAGCTTAGGAAGCTGTTTATTTCTCAACTGTTAGTAACTCCCTCTTACATGAGAAACAGTAACAGGCTGCGTTAATGGTACTAGTCTGACCAGCTCCGGCACAAACCAACTGCAGAGCCGCTGGGAGGAGTGTTTACACGATTGGCCACCAGCTTCAGCCCAAAGGAAACTGCCACTGTTAATTTGTGACCCCTCTGTGGAGGCCAGTGTTTACATGAGCCTCCTCTGACTTTCTCCACTACTGGTTTGTTCCACAAAAGGGAGGAGGGAGTGCACAGCACGGCACAAAACCTACCACCATGTGTTGGACACCTCTGAGGCACAGCAGCTGCTGGTGCCTGTTGAATCCCAGAGGGGACGGGTGCCTGGTCACGGGGATGCTTCTCCTCTGATGCAGCTGGGGCTGGAACGAGAAAGGGGTGATTTATACTGGTACAGGGTGAAGGAAAAGTATTCACACAATTAGAAACGGTCTCAATTACCCAGCACCAGCTAATAGCTGAAAGGCGGCAAGATCCCTCTTAGCTGTAAGTGACTGTTTCAAAGGAAAGTCAAGCATATTGTCTCAAACTACCTCCAGTGACGGTTTGAACTAATGTTTAATTTTGCCATGAAATGGACCGTAAGTGTTCACAGAGCCAGGAAACAGCTGAGAAGCAGTACAAAAAACTGTTCAAGCCATTCATCCTCTGTGCCTCTCAGCAGCCAGTTACCGTCTGCTGGTTCAGAGGTGGTGTGTGAGTGTTACCCATATAAATGAACTTAATATGGGTAAACATGTCAAGTCTATGACAAGTTTGGGATTAAGCTAATTATATAAGTACCAGAGATCAAGCCAAAGTTTCACTGGAAAATTCCAGTTCACTCAACCCATAATATTCTGTCTGAAATAATTTACATTCAGGAAACTTTCACAAAAATCCAGGTAAACAAGGTCCGCTGCAGAGCACAGACTAGTAAGGTCTAGCAAAATTTTTATTTCACGGAAGTTTTTAACAGCATAGAAAAAGTCAGTATATCTATCTCCCCAGATACTTTTATACCTGATACAGGTCATATCTGTCCTATCCAGGCCAAAGCAAATTCCAAACAGCAAATAAATAAATAAATTCCAAAAGGAAGACCAAAATGTGTTGCTGAGAACCAAACAACAACTTTGTGTAAGTGTTCTGGAATGCAGTAAATTAAACCCTTTGACATAAATGACAGAACCATCTGTGATGGGTGGACCTTGGCTGGCTTCCAGATACTCAGCAACCCACTCCCTCTCCCTCTCCCCTTTCTCAGCAGGACGGGTGGAGAAATTAAGATGGAAAAACCTCATAGGTTCAGATAAAGACAAGGAGGTCATTTACCACCAACCACTGTCATGGACAATATAGACTTGACTTGGGGAAAAATTAATTTAATTTCTTGCCTATTAAAAATAGACTATGATGGTGAAAAACAAAAACTAAAACATCTTTCCTCTAATCCCTGCCCCCCTCCGTCTTTCCAGGCTCAACTTCACTCCTTCATTTCCAACTCTGCTAATTCTACCTGGAGGGGTGATTGGGAATGTGGTCAGCCCACAACAGTTCACTGCTGCTCCTCCCTCCTCACACTTTTCCCATTCTCTAGCATGGGCTGCAGTCCTTCAGGATGAACCTGCTCCAGCATGGGCTTTCCATGAGCTTCAGTCCCTTCAGGAAACATCCATCTGCTCCAGCACAGCGTCCACCACAGGCTGAAGTGCAGATATCTGCTCTGCCAAGATCTCTTCACGAGCTGTAGGGGGAATCTCTGCCCCAGTGTCTGGACCACCTCTTTCTCCTGCTTTTCTTCTCTGGCCTGGGTGCTCACAGGGATGTTTCTCGCTTTTTTTCCTTACTCCCCATTGCTTGTGCAGTGTTTTGCCCTTTCTTAAATACATTTTCCCAGGGGTGCCACCTGCTCAGCTGAGGGGCTCAGCTGTGCCTCTCCTCAGAGGCTACCCTGCAGCCCCCCCTACCACCAGCACCTGGACTTCAACACACAATACACAATCACAGCCTATTTGTGGTTTCACCTCTACTCTTCACACCTTACTGAGCTGTAATGAGCATTCAAGTACGCCATCCAAAGTGGTTAGTGTAAAGAGAAGTACTGAGTACCTCCAACCCACAAATACCCAACTGAGTGTTAGGTTAAGGTACTTTCATGGCCTTACAGAGTTAATTTTCATGTCCTGAGGCAGAAGAAGGGACTGAGTCTGGGACTGCCCCATGTTTGATGTGTTCTGCCAATAAACTATCATATAAAGAACTATCATATACAACTATCATATAAACTATCATATTAAGAACATTCACAGAAGGCCACCTTCTACAGTCGCTGTCTTTATAAAGGATCTTGGTTTTAAGTCTATGTAGCATGGTATGTGTAATTTTGCTGAAAGTTAGTTAAGGTGTTCTAAGGCTTAAATATTTCTTTTCTCAGCCAGACACAGACATCCGTTGCTTAGTCAATGACCAAAAAAGTCCAAATAAATGTAAGAAAAGGACAAACTTTTCAGTCATTCATGTCTTAATTAGCACTATATATAGTGTTGATGAATTGCACAAATAGTTGCATCTAGGCACTGATGAAGGTGAAAGGCACAACCATACTTGGAGTGCCTGTGAAAAATGACAGTGACCCTAATAATGGTTCATTTAATCTCAGCATCTCCATTTTTTCATGTCAAGAAAAGCAGAACCCATCTTCAGCATACTTTCATTAGTGGTTAAGACCTCTGGTCTCATTTGTTCTATAAATACAATCTTAGGCAGTAAGACAATTTGTTTACTTATATGTAATGAACTAAATGTACTTTCAATAAACACGTATGCGTTTGGTCCATGAACTTTTCTGAATCTTTATAGGTCATGGCATTAGGCCTCCCCAACTCTCAAATGTTCATTTAAAAAAAAAAAATAATTGAATTGAAGCTTAAAGAAATAAAAGTCTTAAGACTGGAATACATCATGTTGATGTAAGGGGGAAGCTTGTACTTTTCTTATATGTATCATTTCAAGACTGTGATAGCCCGCCATACAAATTAACTTGTTTCTAAAGAAAGCAGGACAAAGGCTGTGATGTTTCCAGGTCATTTTGTAAATGCAGTCTAGCAAGAAGACATAACAGAGAACAACAACAACAAAATAATAATAGCGTGAACACCAGTCCTTTCACAGGAAAGAAATGAAAGTGCTTGCAGTTTAAAAAGATCTAATTTTCAATAAACATTGAATTAATCATTCCAAAAGCAAATATAGTAGATATTCTGCATACACAGTAAATACGTTATGTATAAGTAAAGAAATAATGACTGGTTGTGTATAGCTATTGTTTTCTAAAATTCATTGCATTCCACGCATTAAGAAGACGAAATATACTTTTTTCTTGGATCAACACCACATGTCAGTATCAAAAAAATAAAATGGGAAGAATGAGGTTTTAATGCTTGCTTGTTATTTCATGGAAGCATCATTAATCAGATTTATAAGGCCCTTGACAAAAAGCAGCAATATGTACTACATCATTACTGACAGAAATTTTTTAAATCTTAAACAGTGAAAATGCAAAATTCTCATATTGGTCATTTTTCAGTTTTGTGACAACCGACTGAAATCTATGTTGCTATTTGTTTGTTTTCTCTGGCAACCACAACCTGATCTATTATTACAAGTATATTCCTATTCTCTACTACCTCCAGTAGCATTACACTAATATTTTGTTTCAAACCAATGGAAATTATTTTAATGTTAATCTCCCAGGCAACGGTTTAGCTAAAACTACAGCTAGATGAAATTAAATATGTGACTTTTTAAATTTAATTAAAGTAGGGAGACCAATCCACCATTGAAACAAACTTTTCAAAGGGTAAGGTAAGTGACTTACCGCTTTCAAGGAAGACTGGAATCTTTTTACAAGAAAAATACGTTTGGTGCAACCTCTTATTCTTGGCCTTGATGCTGGAATACTAGAAGAAAATGCTAAGACTGTTTTACATAGGAAGTCAAGCCAAACACACTCAAAAGCCTAAAGTAGCTCTCAAATAGAATTTACTCATAGTTGCAGTGTCCATGGTTAATATTTGCCCACAAATATTCTATCAGAAAGGTCGATCACAGCATTTACCTCAGAATTTCTGTCGTTATTCACAGAACAAACCCCTCTGGCTTTTGCTTCTGTAAGTGGGTCCACACATGGAAGCAATTGTTCTGTGTGGTCTCATGGAAACCAGTGATGCTGCAGGTAAACTTATAAGCTACAATTCACATAGTAAATATGCAGGATCAGGTCTCTGATGGGTTTTCCACTATTCTTCTTTACCAATTAATCACACTAAGGTGGATTGAGCAAGTGAAATCAGTAGAGCTATATAAGGCATTAAACTGCTCAGGATGTTTAAAATTCTCTAAACTACCTTCTATGGTCCAGTGTGCTCTTTAGAATATTGACTAAAGAAACACCAGGTTTCACATACCTAACCTGTAACAAGGCTATATATGTATTTTTAAGGAAGGCAAAATAGCCAAAAAACACAAGAAAAATTTGCAACCATTTGTAACTCAAGACCAAATTCAGGATAATAGTCGCATTCATGTGACTGATGACTGATGTCTGATGCATCAAGACCATCCACATTTTCATACCAATACTTGTATGTTCCAATGTGCTGTACCTACACTTCCTATATAGTATCTTAAAGATCAAATAAAAACAACAAAAAAGGAAGTGTCATTGTACTGAAAGCATTTATGTGATAAAAATGTTGCTAGGGGAAATTATTCCAATTTTTTAGATATTTAGATGGTAGTGATTCCATGTCTGCTGCTACATATTCCAGTGGCTCCTTTTTTAAAACGCAGGAGTGAGGACCCCTTCCACAGTCATTAATATGACAAGGTGACCTTACAGAAGTATCAAAAGTATAAAAGCTGTTGAAAGAAAAATCAGTTCAGAAAAGACCAGAAAAAAGGTGAAGTATTGGAACTGCTAAAATGTTCTTCAAACTTTTTTCTCAAAGCAAGAAGAGGCACATTACATCCTAGTTTCCAACCATTATTGAGATGAAACAGGAAAAAAAAAGCACCTGACATTTCAAATGGCTGCCCACAGGAAAACTCAAGAAAGCTACACTGAACTAGAATGGCATTAGTAGTTCCCTGGCCACAAGCACCCTTACAGAGAAGTTAGAAATACTAAGCCACATAAATAATGATCGAGATAATAGAAAATTTAGGGAAAGAGATTCCGCTCTGCTTTTCCTGTGAAGCTATAAGCTGAGCATAAGAGACCTATCTCTCTTACTGAGGATTCGAGGCAAATGAAAGCACCTCAGTTCAAAACACAGACGCTCAAAAAACCTTACATACTTAAGGTTACCAACACTCCACTAAGACTTGGGTTTTTAAATTCATGCTCCCAGACATCCACAGTGGTTTTTTAGCTTTAACATCACAGTGCAATTAAATGCAAGTTTCAACCCTAAACCCCTTCAATATCTACAAAATTGTCATTCCCTTCCATCTACCTTGAGAAGCTTAAATCCAGTAGACAACCTCAAACCACAATATCTTGACTCCATTCCACACAAAATACCATTGCAGTTGCTTTCTTTCAGCATTCAGATTGCCTGTGTAAATAAGGCCTTCTAATTCCTTCTACATGAAGGTAGAGAAGTTCATACACTTCTGATCCTTTCTAAAATCAAGGACAAAAATTATTCTGCCAATAAACAGAGTGACAATAATTATTTCCTCAGCTGCTAGCTCTCAGTTTGAAATGATCAAAAACCCTGTTTTGTTTAATTTCACAAATGTTGGTACAAAAGCATGAAAGAAGACATGAAGAATCACATTATTGATGCCTCCCTAGGGATCACCTCCACTCACACGGAGAAAATGGTAAAATTGCTGATAGAGAAAAAAAAGTACAAAAAGCAACAAAGAATGGAATTAAAAAAAAAAACAGAAAAATGCAAAGAGACAAATATGAATAAATGTATTCTTTTTATGGAGAGAGAATAATTTGAAATACTCACTGACAAGAAGGCCAATCATGTCCTTTATACTGAACAAAATTATTGCTGGCACCAAAAAGATAATTTATTGCCAGTAAAACAGACAACTGCAGGAAAAGCAAGTCTCAACTTATGTAGAAAAGAGATGATATTCAAATAAAATCTGCAGATTTCTCGTTGCTCAAGGTCCCACAGAAATCCAGATTCAGCAATGATTTTAAGAGATATTTCACTAAATATGTCTTCTAAATTTGTGTGCACAAATACCTAGATTCCCTTAAGACCTTGAGACCCATCAATAATTACTTGAAAAAGAAGGTAAGGAAAAGCACCCACTAGATAAGATTCAACTTTGACTGTACCAAACATGAAAATGCGGGGTTATGATTTCTTTATAGAATTGTGAATCAAACAATTTCCTGACCAGGAAATGGTCATTTCCTGACCAGAAAAGTGAAAATTTAAATAATAACAAGAGTAGGCTACGGCTATATGTGTCTTTTAAATAACACAGGCATTTTGTATGCTCTGTGTGCTGAGTTGGCTCAATATGCCAGAGAAATATGTATACAGTGAAAACAATTCAGGAGGTGGTAAAAATGTCCCCAGAGTAATGAATACTATTTTACATTTTGTATAAGACCATTTTCATTTAGAAGCCTATTATTATCAGACCTTTCAGTATTTAAATTTCATTTTAGCTGCAGAATCATTTCACAGTGGAGATAATCTCAAACTAAAAGTGCTCAGTTCTTCAAAACTGTTGACTTGAGGATTTTTCCTAGGTTTTTTTATGTATTATGAATCTCAATCAGCATTTAAAAAAAGAAACCAGAACATGCCTGAAGAAGTACATGTATTTTTAAATAGAAATTGAGAAGAAATGGTTATTTGTAATGTATGATTAACTTTGTTAATCACAGGAAATCTTATGCCATTATGTTTTTCCATCCAAGCTAATATAACAGGAAGAAGACCAAATAAATACTGTCTGTTTATGGATCAAACTATTTAAAGAGTTCAGGTCTGATAACTGTTGTTTAGCTGCCAAATATTCGACCATCTTTTCAGATAAGTCCATCTCCAGCACTTTCTTCTTCTCTCTCCCAGCTAGAAGTTCCCTGTGTGAGCTGTGACTTCTGCAAAAACACACCCTTCTTTGCTCATAGGAATAGTCACGATGTGCTCATTCTTCCATACAAAGGGATAGTCCTTGCCCTGAGGAGTTCACGTGTCAAGAGCAGACACGTGTCAAGAGTAGACAGAAACTAGGGAAAGAACAGACTGTGGAGGATACTTATACCAAATAATTGCAATCATTTTGGACACTGTAACTGTCAATCTAGGGTTAAGTTCATGCTTTACTCATACTGGGTTTAAGCCTAAAGCTTGACTCACTGAGACTACTGATTTAACAGTCATGTAACCAGAGAGGCAGGTCTCACATAAGACATGGCAGTTAACACCACCAAAGCTAACACTAACTCCAACTTTGGAATCTTGTCCTTCTTACCAAGCATTTCTGGGAGACAGGAAGATCCTGTTTTCAGCTGAAAGTATATGGTGTTGACTCTCCCTTAGAAGGAACTGGGGAGGAAATCTTCAGCCAAATCCTGCTTGGAGCTAAGAAGCAAACATCAGTAGCTCCTGCGTCCCTGAATCCATAGACCAAACTACAGCAAAGCGCTTTTTCCTCTACTAAAATGCAGCACCAATCAGCATTCATCATATCATTTACTGGTGTCTGTCACCTTCTATTAAGTAATTCATTCTCATCTCATCCATAAACTGACAACTAGCATCTAGGAGCACTCAGGAGCAGTTTACTGTGTTGTCCTTCAGACTACTGATTCACGATAGGGTGGCTTTGACAATAAAGCCCTCCAAAACTGCTCATGTGTGAATTGGGATTCATCATCAGACCAGCTGTGTCAATATAACCACTTAGGGGACTCCAGGGATGATGAGTGACTTAATCTCTATTAAAAACAACCTTTTCCTTTTGCAGATTTCTTTTAACTTCAATCATTTCAGTAACCTTGCTTACAATGGAGTCCATATACAATTATACTGGCACAACCGAGTGAACAATGAAATACAGCATGTGGCAAGAACTTTTTAAATCAGCTTTGTCATCCAACTAACACACTGAGAAACCCGGCTGTGAGTCACCTTCTTTTTGAACAGCATATTAATGCTTAGCAGCTTAGCACTTCTGGCTGCAGGCCCCCTGCAGATCTGAAGACCTACCTGAGGAGGCATAGTAACAGGCATGCTAAGGTTAGAAGTGTTATTGGAGTGACTGAATCTAGAGTGCCTGATGAATTTCAGACAGAAAAGAACAATTAGCTTCTTTATCTTATACTGATGAGTAGACCTGAAATGGCAAATATGTAAATTCCGTGATCTTTAGTTGGACTTCTGCAGAAAGCAGACTCTTATATGCCCTATAAAAAGTCTTTCCATTTTAATTTGAGAAAATTGAGGTGCTCAGAAATTATGGGTACGATCTTGGTCCACAACATGATTCATCATTTGTTTAAAGGGTACAGGATTCTACCGTATTTCTTTAAAGTTCATTGTTGTCAACGTACTGTTTAACTACTTGGCATTAGCTACATATGTACATATAGCTGTCCTGCAGAATATATGCTAATATCAACCAATTAAAAAGAAGTCATTACAATCCACTATCACTAGTTTAAATTAGTTACCAGGGAGGTATTCAATAAAAAACCTGTCCCAATTAAGCAGAGTATACTGCAATAATATTTCACATTTATATAGCACCTTACATTTGGCGTTTGACCAATTAGGCCGAGAGAGCAATGCTAAATCACAGCAGGTCCCTTTGAAAAAGGGCAACAGCTAACTGTCAAGTTGTTCTACTTCACAGTGGGAAACTTTTCACAATAACACTCGGCAAAGTCCTAATCTTGCAACATGAAATAGGAATTTTTCAAATTTTGGAGAAAAACAATTCAACTCCAGAATGACATTGATATCGGTGCTCTTCAGTAGCCTCAGTATTTGGCCGTACTGATGTCTCTTTTGTCTGAGTACAGTCTAGAGTGCCTACAGTGAGGATGAAGGCCAAACTGTCTAACTCTGACTCAAATTTGAAGAGACTCTAAATATTTTAAATCTCTTGTTTAAACTAGTTACACACCTCCTCCAGCAGAATCCAAAGCTGTTCTAGCTGTACTCTGTACACAGAGGTTTATAAAATCCCTCAAAAAGACTATGTCTTTGCAAAAAAATATATAGCACTCCCCTTTTCCTGTATTAAAACTTTGTGCTTTCCCTATTCACTCAATCAAAAGTAGTAAAAGTTATCACCTAGTTCTCAAGAAAAGTAACCCGTCAATCTCAATGTGTAGATATGTGTGCTCACTTTAACTCTCTAGATCTTTATAAAGTGGGATAACAATTACAGTCATAATTTTAAGGATGTGTCATCACACAAAATAATGGTTTATATCTTGTTATGGAATTGTTGAACAGTAAATGTATTTGGGAAATTGTTTTGTAAACAAAGCGTGTTGTCTACCAGGAATATATGTAACAAAAGAAACATTTTCACTTTTTTTTTTTTCTTCCCTTCATTTCAAAGTCACACAAGAACTTGGTGAACTGAGCTATATTGGAAAGGGTTAATGGCTGTGGTCAGTAAACTGAAGCCACTGCAGGTGTGAGGTTTAATTGAGAGGCAGATGCACAAAGACAGCAGGTAGAGATGGAAATGAGGTTAGTAAAGGAACAGGGCAAGGTGAATGCAGAATTCTGTAACCTAAATAAAACTGCACACATTTAAACTGTGTTCGCCTATGCTCCTTTCTTTGTAAATGATGTCAAGTGGTTTGTATTTTATAAGAAGCTCATGATTTTGCAGTACATGTTCTCTAATATGTGCAAGCGTTCCTCACCAGTTATTCACTTTCTTGCAGAAAAAATTACTTTTTCTTATGAGAATAGGGAGTATGTTCTCATTTTCAAGCTGCTGTTTGACATGCATAAGGGGGTATTTTTGCTTGCACCCTAGATGAACTAATGATTTTATATGCTGCTTGCTAAGCTTCTAGCAGGAAATATATCCTATTGCTAACACACTGTTAAAATTAATCATCTAATAGGAAAGGCCAAGTGCTTCAATCTCAACTCTTTCTCAATACATTTTACAGTGTATGTTTTCATATGGAAAAAAACCTATTATGTTAATAGGAAGTTCTGCAATCATAACAAGATGGGATGCCTGGGGTTAAGACTATTGTTGCAGCACTGCTGAGCCCTAGTGGCAGGAAGCAGCTGATACTGGAAGCCAAAAGGCAACCTTTGGCCACAATTTTTCAGCATCAGAAAGGTTTGGTTGAAGTCAGTGCCCACCCTGCTTAGTTGGAAGGCCTTTGAGAATGGTGTCATGGACCACTAAGAGCATATGTAAAAACTGAAAAAAGCATTAAAAATACATGCATACAAAGGAGATATTTTAACTCCTTAAGTGTGCTTTAGTTCTTTAAATCTCTGTTTCAGCTCACCTTTAATTTAGGGCAGACATGTCTAGGCAATCTTTTCCTGCAATTTCATAGTTGAAAAGGCACAGAGATAAAAAAATTTCTTGCAAAGCTGCTCACTGTAACATGACATTATGTCTTTGCTTGACCCTCCACGTACTGTTAGCTTCTGTGATAAAAGTCTTGCTTCACATACAGTAAGGATCCCAGAGGAGGCAAAACAGCATGGGGGGGAAACTCATGAAGTCAGTGAAATAACACCCTCCTCCCAGGTCTGCCCAAGACGGGTCATCAGCCCCATGGGCTGGAGGTCTTATCCAGCTGAGGGGCTTACTGCCTAGGGTGCATGGGACATTACAGAAAACAAAGGTGGGGAATGGGAGAGATGGGGGTGGTCTGGGGAGGTGCAAGGACTGGAAAATAGAGGGATAGGGGCATAAAAGAGCTTGGTGGTATATAAACAGGTTGCTGGTCAGTATGCTTATCTGGCCCAGCCATTGCACTCTGTCCTGTCTTTTCATTAAACTCCACTTCTGACCATATTCCTGGATGAGAGCATCTCTATTTTGTGACTGCGTGTGTGTATGGGCGTCTGAGTGCTGCAATCATGGGTCATAGGGGCCTCTATGTCTGGGCTGCCAGCAACTGGAGCATATGATAGCATGTATGTCAGTGTGGGATTGCTAGTGAATATCCATTGGGAGTAGCCGTTGAGTAGGACAAGCAGCCTAAGAGCCTGGTGTTGAAGTGGCCATAGGTCTGGGCAGAATATGTGTGTGAGTATCTGTGACTGATGCAGGATGCATCCGAGAATCGTCCTGCATCATGCATTATCCTTGGGTAGAGAAGAGGGCATGATCTTGAAGGAAGCTTGGAAAAGCCTTGAGCTTTGTGGAGAGCCAGAAAAAAAAGCAAGCAAAAAAAGCAAGGACTGTTGGAGTAATGTGGTTTGTTCTAGCTTGCTTGCAAATTAAAATTTTATTCTCATTTTTCACCATCATTATTGATAAATTATAACTGATTGTAATCACAAACCAAAATTAATAACTTTACTTCACACTATAAAAAGAGTACCTGATGGATAGGATTAACACATGAATGATATTATGAATGCTTTTAATTGCTAAAAGTTATGTTCAGTCCAGATTCTGGCAAATAATCAAAGATATCCTTTGCAGAGCTTACTTTGATGCAATATATATTGTGTGCGTGTGCGTGTGTGTGTGTGTGAGGGGGGAAATCCTATGTCTGTAATATAAACAAGTTCTCTTAGATCAATGATGCTGATCAGTGATATCTGCATCTAGCTGAGCTTCACTGGCTTATTTAGGCAATTGCATGTCCCAAAACCAATGGAAGCCTTTCTAAAACATTACCACAATTAGCTCACCCAATAAAGTAATTACACAGATGAAATTAGGGGAAAAAGGATGAAGAATTCTAATGAGGTTATCTTGCATAACCTATATACAATTTATAAGACATTTATTAAAAACATCTATTACCACCCAATCATTCAGACTCTGAAAGTACACACAGATAGAGAATTTGATAAACCATAATGGGTAGCATTTAATTCTATGCATAGGATAATAGGTATTTTTAACAGCCAATTAGTCAAAATCTTCTGATAAAGTTGCTGCCTTTTCATTTCAGTGCAGATTATAGGTATAATTCACTCCAGCATTAGCTAGTTGATTAAAAGCTTCTGTCTTTCAGTTTTCGTATGAACTGAATAAATGACAATCTTACTTAATTACGTCTATGTTACACTCTTAAATGGAGTTAGAATGAGAAATAATTGAAAAATAGTGTAAGGGAACAAGCACTTATAGGAATCCTTCTTTAATTATGCATAATCTTTTATTTTACTCTAGGTGCACACAAAACTGACTTTGTTTTTTGAATTTACAGCTTAACCAAAAAATAAAATGAGACTAACTAACCATGGCTTGCAGGAAACAGTCTCCATTGCAAATGAGGTGCTAACTGGAGTATATACAGCTGTGGTTGGCACTGATAACATGAGCAGTTCTGAATTAATTCTTCCTTAGCAACTCCTTAGTGCTTAGCAACTTCCTGAAAGATGTTCAAACAGTAACAGTAGACAATACAAAAAAGAAACAGAAAAGAGCTACGATTAAAAGAGAAAAAAAAATAAAGAAAATGCAACATTTGCTTATTAAAAATTCTGTGGAACAAAGAAAGTTTTCAGAAGCATGAACTTTATCATTAAAAGGTTTAACAAGAGCATTGACAAATCTACTGACTGTTAGTAATGATAACCTGAGAAGTGCTGATTTGAAATTAGTTTTCCTAATTGTGAAATGTTCGGGGCCATTTTTCTTAGTGAATAAAAGTATCATCTGTTTCTGCTGCAGAAATTAAATACAAAGAATCAATCTTGTCATTCTCAGCATAGAGGCGCTGATCCTTTGAAATATTAAGGTTCTGTTTAGCCAATCAAATCAGTGACCTATGAAGCAACAAAATGAAACTTAAAAGGGGTATCACTTTCTGTGCTCTTTGAATGATATCACACTGCAACTTAAAAGTGCCTTAATACTGAGATCTTTCAAACATGACAATATGATTTAGGATACCCCAGAGTCAACTATGGCTTCATCGAGTTTGGGAAATTTTATGGTCTAGTATGAAGAAAAGTCAGCCAAAGACCACAGTGTTATATTATACAACATATACAAGATGATATGAAATGGTATGAAAAAGAGTTTATCATTTGGTCTGCCTCCCTCAGTCATTACCTTACCTTTTAGCACATAACAACTTTCCTCAATCAAAATGAAGGTCTTGTGGGGGATGTAAAGATTGGAGGTCA
>VWZL01005476.1:0-73252 GCA_013396915.1 Stercorarius parasiticus
TCCCCCTTCGTTTCTAGTTTGAAACTTGTTTATGACTTGTTTTGGGGTAACATACATGAGCTGTGAGTCAGGACAGTGTTGCACTTCGTGCTATATAAGCACGGAGCAAAAAGATGGAACCTCCTACAAAGGGTTTATGAATTAAATAAATTACATCTATAACTCCTAGAAGCAGCATTGCCACGCCCAAGTTCTCTGGACCATGAAGTAAGTTTTCCAGAAGATAGTGCAAACTAAGAAGTATTTCACAGCCACTTTACAAGAAGCTCTTAAGAGCATCTTTAAAAATAATTACTAAATCAAGTGGGTTTTGTTCACGGCCATTCGTTCATAGCCAGAAATTTCAGCAAATTTGTTCTTTAGCTTTATGGACATGCAAAAATGATGAAATTATACCTGCCCCAGTTTTCAACAGAGAAGAAAGAGAGGCCCGATGCATTTGCCTAGCATGATGAAAGTCTCATATTTCAGTAAGTAGATTGCATACGCTAAAGCTGGCTTTGGCTGGGACTGCAGGTGTTAAATGAAACCATTCCCCAGGATTGCTGGAAGTCTAAAATTACTCCTATAGAATAACACTGTGTGTAAACACAGACCGAGAGAGCGCAAACATGTCAATTAGCAAAATGAACTCTGATACCTGACATGATCTAGAATACAGCACATCTTGTGTTCAGTAGAAATATCTCCTTACTAGGACAGCCCAAAAATGCCCTGTCCCATCATGCTGAGCCACATACAGGAACTTGGAGTCAGGAAGGGGTCAAAACACATACAGTGAGTGTTGGGTCAGTTTGGTACCTTGGGTGGCATGAAGGGTGAGGTTTTGTTCCTGAAAAGCTCCCTTTGATAAGATCTGCTTCAGTCAAGACAGGGCTAGTAGGCCCCAGATCAGTTGGAATTAATCAGACTTCACACACTACACCTCATCCGCTTCAAATTTACCTTGAATGATCAAAATAACAATAAGTAGGCCTCAATGTACCTGGAGTCAGCTACCAAGCCCACAACTTTGTCAAAATAAACCAAAAGTAGATGCCAGTCATGCCATTCGGCATCTCCTCCAGAAAGCAAAACTAGAAGTTGACATATCTAAGAGCTCTCGTGGTACCAGAGGGTCTTCAGCATTCATGAGAAACCGGGTCCACACAAACTTCTTGTAGCCCCTCCCAACAGTGACACAATCTATCTTAATACATTGCAGAAACTGGCAGGTACTTAACACTGAAAGCCAAAACCGCTGTTGCGTGAGCCTGCCTTCCTCGTAGTAACAGGTCACACATTTAAAAGACGTGGCTTTTTGCAGCTAAATGCTGCAAAACCTGCTGAGATCAATCAGACTCTTACCTGGAGAAGATTAGAGGCTAAGAACGACTGTGTGTTGACTAACTTAACTTTAATTCAGCTCACTGGCAATAAGACGAGGTACAGCTGTAAAGTGAGGGGGCATTTGCTGCCAGAACACTGGTATTTATTTATTTTTCATCTCTCTTCTACCCTAACAAAAACTATTCTTTCTCAGAACAAACCCAGTCCTAAGTGACCTCAGTCAAGGTAATAAGACGCAGATGTTCGTGTAACTCTTAGTCCAAGGACTGAGGGGAAAGATTAAGGTGAGCTTTCCAGTCCACCCTGCACAGGGCTTCCTAAAGCATTGTGCATGGAAAGGCAAGAGCTACGCTGGCTGGGGACATCACAAAAGCTCCTTCCCCTGCAAAAGCAGACTGAGCCTGGGAGCAGCTCTGCAGTGGCTTCCTGTGGAAAGGAAGAGGTGACCCCTTGGTGGGACCAGCTGCACTAGGCTGACGGCTTTAAGTCCCTTGCACCTGGTCTGGTGCGGGCACTGGAAGAGACCCCATTGCTGTGACAGCCTTGATGGCATGCTGAGGGTTAGAGACCCTTCATGGGACACTACATACACTTGATGGGCTGCATCTTGGGGACCCATCCTGCAAGAGATAACAAACAAAGGCTCTCTTGGAGTGACAATCAGTGAATCCTATTGCAGAGGCTGCTTCAGAGAATGCCCTCTGCCACCAGCTCCACTGCTTTCAACCAGGAACATGAGTTCTGCTGCCAATAGCAATTTTCCTCTTGCCAGCAGAGATAATACCGTGTTGGTCTAGAAAATCTCCTAACTGCTGTCTTCAACCTGTGTCCAACAGCAACCAACTTCAGATGTAACGGCACCGATACATTGGCAGGCAGACCGGTCAATTCACTTACACAAAATACAGCTACAAAATGATGATATCTGCTCTGGCTTGCTTTACCTTCCTAGACCAGGTTTACTCTTGCCTGTATCTGGGAGATTTTCTCATTTACTATTTTGTCTACATTGTCATATTTAAGTGTAGATTGATAATAATAGTTACTGCAGCAGGCAGTCGTGAGGATTACTTAATTAGTGTTTGTGAAGCACTTTAAGATCCTCAGATGAAAGGAGCTAAGAAATGCAATGTATAATTATTATGTATTATTAACAAACTTCTGGCACAATGACAGAAGAGGAGACAGCACCTTTTTTTTTTCCCCTTTTCTTTTTAGAAAAGATTTAACTTTTATGCTATGAAGGACAGATTTACCAAAAATTCACAAATAAACAAGGAATGAAAGCACCCTATTCCATCACGGAGGCTGGGTTTTTCTCATAGCAGACAGCAAACATTGCCTCAGAAAGTGAGTTACATTCCTTTTCTATCCAGACAATTGATGAACCCATAGTTTTGAGAATGGACAGATATGGAGAAGTGCAAGGACATTACAGTAATTACTAATAGTGGAAGTGGTCAAATGCACCAGTTACGAGAAGTAAAGAGAGCGTTTAATGTGTCATCACCATGGTCAATAAAAGCATGCGATGAAAAAGGAATTAAGCGTTCAGAGCAATAGATGGATATATTGTAACAAACAGAAAAGTTGCAGCCACATGAATGAAGTTTTTCAGAGCTAAGAATGTGCCAGATACAAATGAGATTCCCAGAAATATGAAGAAACCCAATCTGGGATGGATTCATAGGCAGTTTCATGGAAGTGTTAAACTCATGTGTATTACAGCTGCCTCTTGAATGCTTACGGCTGGAATCCAGCTACACCAGAGAAAAAAAGTGGCCCAGGGATTAGGGGTGGATAACGATTCCGTTCCTCACTCCATCACAGACTCTGAGAAGCCAGTTAGTCCCTTTGAACCTGCTCCAAGTAAACGGGGATAATGACACTGCTCTCCTTCACAAGACAACCGGGATGACAAACACATTACAGCGCACTCAGGTGCCAGAGTAGAGAAAGCTAGGGATCGGCAGGCACCGAATCGCTGCAGAAAAGGATAAGAAAAGACTGGACATAGTCATACAAAACAGTCCTCAGGGAGCCAAGGAACTGCTCCTGGTGCTTAGTACCACAACACGCTTCCTTTCCTGGTTTATGCTACCATCATATACCATTGAAACCAGCCAAGCAAAGCACACGTGGCGTGTGGAAGAGATTTCTTGTGTCTTGGGAAGTGTGCTTACTACAGCTCCTGCCCCCTACAAAAGATTTTCAGCAGTGAGACTGAGACAGACCTCTTTGCTCACATCTTCAACTTATTCTTTTAGCAAAATGAGTACTTTTTAAGAGATACCCACAAGCAATCTTAAGTCTGAAATAAAATTTGCTAAGTATAATCATGTTTTAGAAACATTTTGTCCATCAGTATCAACGAGAGAGCGTTTCTGGTGTTTATGTACTGCAAATGAGATTTACAGCTCCATTTTGTTCAAAAATGAGCAAGAGCAAATGGACTTAAATAAAATAAAACAAAACTAATCTGTGCTTTTGGCGAGAGACTCTGCATGAATCCTAGTCCAAACAGCATTGAATAAGTTCAGCTCATAATAACTGGAACTGATTATGTACCACAGAAAAAATGAACTTTAAAATAAATTGTTCCTTCCATTTGTTTTGACTGTCCATCCAACTTCTGTTAGCGACACAGGTTTTTTTTATCAGATTAGATGGATGCCCGAAGGACGTTGTTTTTCACATGAGATTTGACAATACGAGATTCAGGCACCAAGTGCTTCATTTTTTGCTTTGCTATTGATTTCTCTTGTCCAAACCCTGGGTTCAGACACAGGACCAAGCAGCAGAGTGCTGAGCTAAGGCCACCTTCCCCACACTGCAGTGCCAGCGCCTCAGGGGAAGTCACAAAACATCCACAGCCGTTGGACCAACGGTCCATGTCATTGGACCAGAATAGCTGCAAACTTCAACAAAAACACTCACAGGAATCACAACAGGTCTGGGAGAAATTTGTGAATGGGCAAACATTCCTAAAAATGTCAAAACATCTTTGAGGCCAAACCGAAGGAAACTCCCAACCACCAAAAAGCCCATGCTCTGACCCTCACGTTCACACAGATACTGTTACTGTCAAAGGTGGCAATTGTTTTGTCTGAGGAGAAACTACTCCTGTTGAGTAACATTTGAGTTGTTCATCATGTTTACTGTGCTCAAAGAGGAGCTGGTTGCCAGGGTTCGTTCTTAACTGAAAATAAATACCTTCCATATACAGGTTAATTTTGGTATGAATGAATTTCCATGCAGACGGGCAATTTTAATATAATATGTGTACACACTTATCAATATCTACTGTATTAAATATGTATTATGATTTATTATATCATTTCATCATGCAATTATATAGAGTCTAACATACTTTCTCTCTTGCTATTCAATACAGTTTAACAGCATCCTCTCCCTACAGTCAGACTTGCATCACAGAGTGCTGAAAATGCCCCAGTACAAGCCTTTGAGATCTACCGGAGAAAACCTTTCCATTTTTCTGTAACCACTTGTTCCTCAAACACGACAGAGTTTTCCAGGCTGGGCTCATTTAGGTAGGAATACCGATGCTGAAACAAGGATGGGTTTGATTTCTCACTCCATCCCCTCAGATAAACTGTCAGAGGGCCGCCAGCACCTTTCCCTCTGTAATAACACACTGTAGGCAGTGGGCGAGGGCCACTGGAAGCTCGCCTATACCATGAAAACATACTGGTGACATAGGACCGAGGGAAGCCAGCTCCCAGTTCCCCCCCAGCTCTGCCCTGGCCTTCCTCACTGACCTTGGGCAATGATCACCTTTTCACTTTAAGATGGGGATAATACATATACTACAGGTTTGTCCTGGCCTTAAGTAATCCATCTTTTCAAAGTACTTTGAGAGCTTTGCTTGATGAGTACAGACATTATAATACTCATCTGTTCCCATTATATTCAACGGCAATTTTACCCTCCACAGAAGCAGGGCTGGGGCTGCTGGTGTTATTGGGGGACCTAGAAAATAAATGTGCTTGGGATATTTAAATGCTAGCATTTTGGGGGTGCTATAGCAGGTACAAAGGCACAGTGCTTGCCTAGGGATGCTCAGCACTCTTCGAGGCTTGCTCTAGAATAAAGAGTAGAATTTTTTCATTAAAAATCAGAAGGAGACCTCACTGACTCCTGCTGGTAAACACGTTCAGCTAGCGCCAGGTTGTAAAGGAGACAGGCGAGGCCAAGAAAAGCTAGGAGAGCAGACAGAAACCAGAGACCAGTCAAACTCAAGAGGGAAGGAAACTTACTACAAGGTTCCCTTTTGCTGTACTGAGTAATTGAGAACGCTAGGAGGTGAGCATGGGGCTATTGCCCCAGGGACTAAACTTAGGGCAAGGTCATCCTAAGCATAACAGATACCAAAGCTAAAGCAGCTCAGGCACAAGAGTTAAGCGTGGGGCAGGGATCCCTGAGCTGTTGCCAGCTCACAGGTCCATGGCACAGAGCAACACAGAGCCGATTTACCCCCTCAGCCCTTGAAGTGGTTTTGCCCCACAAGGACAGTGACCTCCAAGCCCCCAGGCTATTGCCATACTGCAGTGCCAGTGCTCCCAGTCCTAGTGCAACACATGGGAAGTCTGTGGTGGAGCTGGGCAACTCTCGTAACAGCAAGGGGCTGATCCTTGTCTGCCTTAATGCAGTAGAAGCAGTAAAAACACATAGCTTCTATGTATAGCTTCTCGAGAGAAGGCTAGTATTAATGTCTTGCTCACATTCACTGGCCCCATTGCGCCTCTTCTGTTGCTGCCACATATCTCCATGGACTAAATCATATTGACTGTGTTTATTACAAGAACTAAGTGATCAGCTGTGAACTTTCTTTGACATAAATATTTTGCCATTAGCAATGACAAATAGCAATGCTCATGTTGTAAAAGTAACATTGGATTATTCCTCTCCATGGAGGCATTTATGTCGAGAGAAATCAGAGGGAAAGTGTGATCTTCAGGATCAAGAGCAACAGGCAAAAGCAGGAATGTGTTGGCAACAGTATTTATCCCACTGTGTAAAAAAAAATAAAATTAAAAATTAAGGAAGTGTTTTAAGAAATGAAAAGAATTGATTTTTCCACCCAGCTGCAGAGTGCCTCTGCATAGCTTGCCCTGAGCGCCACTGCAGTCAGCGCACACCCACCAGGCACGGCATGCTTGACTCGGTAGCGTATGCAAGTGCTTTGCATCGGTACCAGCTGAAATTGCACCTGCACTTTGTGTGCATTACCCCATGTGGCATTTCCTGAGTGGATCAGGCCCAGCACTTTTCTGAATCCATTACTAAACCTCTGCAGTTACAGCTGAGGAAAATAGGGATTTTTCCATTCTTGCAAGATTTCCTATGTTTTTGACTGGTGATGTTGGCACTTTAAACCATGTCTGCTTGCGGGCTGAGCAGGATGGGAGAACACCAAGGAGCGAGGGGGAATTAATTTCTCAGCGAGATTTTTCAAAAGTACAAATGAGAGCTGCTGCTCTAAAAATAGGATTGACTATACTTCTATAGCACACATCCTCTAAGGAATTCAGCCTGAGCATGTAAGCTGTCGCTTCCCTCCTGAGGCAGGCAGTCTCACACAGATGTGGATGCTTAGGCTCAGCGAGGACCACAGACTTGCTCCAGGCTCTCCTAGCAGAAAGTTACAGAGAAGTTAAAAAGCCAGGAGTATGCCTACATGCATACTATACTTCATGGACTGTATGGCAAGCGCATCAAAAAAACTACTAGGTGTAACAATTTTACCTTTCCTTTTATAAGATTCTTTAGAGACTGCAGATCCGCAGGTTTGTGTTGTAAACTGCCGAACCCAAACCATTTTCAGGCAGGAAGTGCCAGGCAGCCACCTGCCTGGATCCAAGGGACCTTCAGGGCCGCAGTACCAGGTCTGGAGAAAGGGTCACTTTTGAAGGGTGAGGATCCCACCCGGAGAGCTTAGTTCAAGCTTGTTGTTGGCAGATGTGACATGAGATGTTGCATTAGGGATACGGGAGACTAACACACATGTCGTGGTCAGGGTGCCTCCTGTGTTACAGGGACTGCTGGCAAGGTTCTTTAGAGCCAGGAAAGAATGACAGGACACAATCACCAGGCTGGCAATATCACTGGGTTTTACCCCAAAGTGAGAGTTTAGTGAGACTGTAAGGCAAAGTATTTCTGGGAACTGGCAGCACATCAATACATTGTGGGAAGGTCGTTGGTGAGACAGAAGCAGAAGACACATTGCAGGGAGCTGGACGTAGGAATTAGAGCTCCCCAGACAAAAGATTTAAGCACCCAGAAAGGAGCTGCAGGATGAAAAGATATTGATACAGAACAGCAATTGCTTGTGTGTCCACAGGACAGTGCTGTGCTAGAAACCCAGCGATAAGCTATAGACCAAAGTGGCAAATCCCTGAACCCAGGGGAAAGGCTTTGGAATGAGGCTCTGCTTTAGAGGATCTCCAAAGGCAGGAGTTTACTTTGGATGAAGTCTCCTATATATAGCAGAAAAACCAAGGCAGTAGCTGCATCAAAAAAAAATGAAAGTCACAGATGCAAGCAAAATATGGGCAATCTGGCTTTAACAGGCAAAAATCAACATCTGCCCAGTGATGGCAGTCTCAGAGACAGACAAGACATGGCTAAGATGTGACCCCGGCAATTAGGGAGAGGGGTTTCCTCCACTGGATGCTAAATTCAGGCAGGTTTAGAGATGAATGAAAACTGCATGCCATAAGGGAGGGCCAGGAATAGAAAGCCCATGTGGGGGAAGAACACTCTAGATGTAGCAAGAGCCTCCAAGAGGCTTTATCATTCTTATTTTGTCACTACTATCAACAACAATAAGAAAAGAGCTTACAGAGCAACCTCCCCAATCCCTAAGCAATGCATCCAGAGATTAGCAGCAGAGAGCAGTGGGCAGCTTGAGAAAAGCTGTTCAACAAATGTAGAGGCAGACATAATAAGATTACTGAATTGGAGTTGAATGTTTTCAAGGATAAAGGTGATATTATTGCACTGGCAAAGACATAGTAGGAACAGGGGAAAGGATGAGAAATAGCCTGCCAGAACAGAGGGATTGCTGCAGCTGAGCTCCCAACAGGACAGGGACAAGTGGGAAGTGGAGGCAGCGAGGAGGAGAGGAAGTGCACATCCTACTTGACATGCAGATATGCAGAGAAGCTTTTTGCAAAGTGGGTGATGTCATCGTGTTTTTCTCAGCCTTCAGGACAGCAAGAGAAAAATACACGAAACCAGCACATGCAGAGGAGTCTGTAAGACAAGCAGACTCCCCCCCAGCCCCCCAGTGTAATACTAATTGCTCAAATATTAATCGGGGAAATAATTTGCAAGGACTAAAAGAAGAAAGGATTTTTATTTTTTTTTCCCCTCTTAAGAGGCAAAAAGGGCAAGGTTCTTGCAGAGTTGATGGAAAGGTCCAGGTGATCAGAGGATTTCCAAGACCATGTAAGTTAATTAAGAGGTTGAGTTGGTCTAATTTGTTTATACTGGAAAGCATGGAACAACTGTGGTCTGTGATTTTTCATGATTCCACGAAGTCTAACTGGAATGGCAGCTAATCTGGTTCTCCCAAGGGGCACCAATGTCTCACTGGGCAGGTGAGATATCCACAGATGCTAACTAGCTTAATAAAAAACAAGCTACAGGAGGGACTTCTGCTTTGGAAAGCCAGGGCTGCTATCTGGGTTGTGGGCAACGGAAGCCAGCTGCCCAGGCTTAGCCTTGGTGAGGGAAAGAGCAATTAAGGTTAAAAACCCAAACCAGAGTGGTGGAGAACTGCTAGCCACTACTGCCCTGACATGGATGCTAAGTGCCAAGAAAGAGCAGGAGTTCTGCTTGGCTTCTGGAGAGCTGCTTTTCTTGCCTCAGGAAAAGAAAACTACTGTAATACCTACGCCAGAAAATACCTGCACCTCATCATCTAGAGTAAATCCAGACAGAAGTGAGCGCCAGTCTCCTCCATGGTTAAAAACGGATGTTGTGAGTACACCAAAGTACACGAATAATACTATTTAGAAAAACAATAACAAACTCAAAAAACCCGAAAGCCAACCACCAAACTACTAAGGGGGACTGGGAGAATGATAAAAATAAGCAGGAACATGCAAAAACAGAGACTGCAGGAAGAGGAGGAAGCATCCACAAAGACAGCAGTATTTCTCAGGGATATACAGACAAATAAAGCCACAGGATGCAGCAGAAGCAGATCTTTTAAAGTATCTTGTAAGGCTAGGGAGAGAGAGAGAGAGAAATGAAAACTTCTATTTAATAACTGTCTGTTAAATATTTTTTCATTTGGTAGCGTCCCTCAGTGCTCATTTTTGTGCATAGGAGTTTTCCCACTGGGCAGGGTGAGTGCACGGGAGTACAGCACAGCAAGAGCCTCCAAGTTAAATGAACTGGTGGGTGAAATGGTCTGGGTGCCTGTTGCACAGTCTGACCCTGGAGAAGGGCTGGAGTGCTGCCCCGTGGCTCTACGGCACCTGGCACAAGGACAGTGCAGCTTCAGTTACAGCTGCGAGGGACTGCAGCATTATAGGAAAGGCACAAACACCCTTCTGCTAGTGGTGGGGGGTAACAAGGCAGCAAGCCTGAGGCTTCAACAGCTGCCTGATGCCTCATCATAGAAATCTGGATGCTCTCAAGCAGTGGGTATTATAGAATCTAACAGAGTGTTCTTTCCAGTCACGTACAGGGTAAAGCATTGCACATAAATAAGACACTGTTTGCCATGAGGTGGTTAGTTTAAAAGCCGGGCAGATTAGTTAAAAGATATGGGTAAATCCCCAGTAGATAGAAGAGCACAAAAATTAAGGTCTGGGGGATTCTTCTCCTCTTATTTGAATGCTGTTTTCCAACTTGAGGTACATCGCATATAATTCCTTTAAAAAAAACCAAAACAAAATACCCAACACAAATAGAAAACAACTCACTCTCTCAGTATTTAACCTGTTTAACCAGTCCCAGTATAACCACGAGAAGTTCTGCAGTAAGCTGTTACAGAAGAGTCAGGTTAGGTGTTGTGCAGAAAATGTTAAAATACAAACAATGCAGACAGCCAGCAAGGAAGCCCACATTGCTGGAGCTGGAGTTAGATGACGGGGCATGGCTTACAGAGGGATTGCGTCGGGTTTGGGGAGAGAACCTGCATTGTAGCCATTTCCTAGGCTTCTTGAAGAGAACATGAATGAAGACTGTATTTCTTACATTTAAATGGAAAAATCTTTGCATTGAGTGGTACAAGTTTGAAGAAAAAGAATAAACAAGAGTAGTGCAGTGATTTTAGCTCCTTCAGTGACAATCATTCAACCTCAAAATAGTTTACTTCACCCTCTTTCTGTAGGAACAGTTTGAGCTCCCAGACCTGGCAAAACAGATGGAGTCTGGCTTTAGGAAAGGCAACAGAAGTTCCTGGAGGCCTGTGGCCTCAGCGAAAGTGCTTCACTGAGCAGATAACTGAGGAAAGCTGGCCAGGAGCTATCAGGCAGAGGCTCAGATTTAGAAAATGCAGCCTGAAACAGAGCCTGGGCACAGCTGGTTAGGTCAGATAACGGGTCAGGCTGCCAAGTCCTTCTCCCCATGTCTTTCCATTAGAAGTTGAAGATTGGGACCAGCCGATTCAATATGTGGAATGAATTCTCATGAAGGTGATCAAAGCAAAGGGCATACTCTGGCATGAGAGAAAAGCGATTCACCAGCAGGGAGAAAATCGGATAAAGAACAGGCTTAGCAGCTCTTCTGTCCCTGCCTGGTAAGCTAATTGTTCATCATACCCATTTTCCTTGCTATACTTGAAATGAGTAGAAATCTGTGTTTGGGAACTGTTGGAATATTTGAGGTCTGAGAACATACAGCAACATTTTCATTACAGTAATGAAGTCACAGAATGGTAGCTTTAAATGGGAAGGATAATAATGCATTACCATTCACACTCAATTAATCCAGAGCCTGCAATGCCGAATGCACTTACTCTGAGAATTTTCTCAGAAAATGAAGCTAGAGTGTATTTCATTTATAAATCACAAAAGACACTTATTTGGCAAGAATGACCCCTGCTCATATACAATAAATCAGGAGCATCAACAGTCTCTAATGGATTTTGAGTCAGTGCCACAGACAGCAAAGCCCAGGGCCTGTGTTTCAGGATTCCAGGACTGTGCCAGAGGAGCCTTATAAATGATTAATGCATTCAGCAGTGTCATCCATGCCACTGGAGAAAAAAAAAGACATTCTGGGGCTCTGTTTGTCATTAAAAAAGTGACAATTAGTTCAGCAACTGACCATGCTTCTCCCTTCCTCTGCCAGAACAAGCCATTTGGCTCCACAGTTCATAAAATCCCTTCCCCAAACTTTCATACATACTCTTGGTTCACAATGTGCAACATTTTGATAAGAGAAAAGAGAGGGAAAGAAGTAGTTGGTTTTCATAAGTAGCCTACCAAAGCCAGACTTCCTATGGGATGGAACTAAGGTTTGCATTTGCAAATGCACATACAACAGGAGGGTGAGATTAAAGAGGTAGCTGGGGCCTCTTTCTACTTCTTTGCCATACTGTGAGGATGACAGTACATAGAAAATTCAAGTTTTGGTCCCTACTGCTCAGTCGCTTATGCTTTTCAGTTATTCATCCCGCAGTTTTCAACCTCTCCCCCTTCACTTTTGTCCCCATGGTTACTGAATCACTGTGTTCGCAGAGATTTTTCCTCACTAAAGAATATGTGACTAACATGAGGCAGCTATATTATCAGAGCCAACTCTGACACTGGTTCCTCCTAACATGGATCTTATCTTCCAAATACCTTCAAAGAGATCTGTTGCTCTGGCCCCAACTTCAGACTTGACTACTGACAGAGACAGAGCTGCAGCAGTATTGCACAGGGAGTCTTAAAATAGGCTGGAATCAGGTAAAGGATTAAACTCAAACACTAGCTTTAGCAGACCTGCAGCCTAGGAGTGCATGGTAAAAATAACTAGATGTATTTCACCACAAAAATTTTAAATTAAGCCCTAGAAGGGAAGGCATTATTTCCTGACTGGACCTGGCTCTAAGAATTCAGGTAGATTTCCTCTCCTTAAAAGCCAGTTTGGTTAAGCAGCAGGAGACATGCATGGTTGAGGCCCAAAGAAATCTCTACTACAAAATGCACCAACACAGACAACTGGATAACAAATCTACTAACGTTCAGCCACAGCAATCAGGGTATGCTGGCCCATGGGTCAGTGGAGCTGCTACCACACTGAGCTGCCTAAACTGCCCCAGGGAAGCTCAAACCAAATCCCTTCCAAACTACCCAAAAAAGGTACATCAAACCTGGTTTGCATCTGGGAGGCCTTTCTCCCCTTCGCTCACAGCATCCATCCAGCCACAAGTGCCCAGATGCTAAAGCAAGAGTAGCAGGGCAATACCTCATGTAAGCATCACCACAGTCATGAGCGAACACAGAGAATACTTGAGAAGAAATGTAGAGATCTTACCTTGGCCGCTACGGAAGAGTTGGGCTTCTCCAGGAGGTCCCAGAGCTTTTTCCTTTTGTCAGCACAGCAAGTGTTATCAAATTCCTCCCCTTCCCTTTCCCTCAGTGTCTCGGCTTCTCTCTTCAACTCCTCATTCATCTGCTCCTTCTTCTGGTGGTAGCGGGCCTGGCAACAGGACTCCAGGTAGATTTCATCCACCCCCCAGTAGTCCAGCTCTTGGCTGAAGGACAAGGCGCACATCTCCTCCATCATGTGCAGCTTGCCAGTACGGTAGAAGTTCAAGATTGAGGTGAATGCCCCGGGATGCCTGTCAAAGAAGTACTCATTCTCCTCCAGGTTGTAGTCATCACAGATCTCCATGAGGGAGTCGTGTGTGTTGCAGTCTCTGAGCTTACCCAGCCTGGTCCGCGGCAACCTGTCCAAGGTCCGCCAGAGAACCTCATGGGCCAGCCCCCCCACATTGAGCTTGACCCTTCGGGAGCAGGCCTTGCTCCTGACGATCTCCGTGGGGTCCGGAGGCAAAGAGGTAGTAGAGCGAGATCCATGCTTATTCATCCCCAGAGGCATCGCTGGTCCCCCTCAGGCTGGGCGCTCCAAGGTGCGGCGTGGGGCAGGGCGTGCGAGGGGCCGGCTCTCCTCACCTCTCCTTCCCCTCCATGCCCCAGAGCTGCAAGAGAGGCCAACCATGGGTCCCCGCCCGCTGACCTCCGCGCCCGCCGCCGCCCGGCCGCGGCCTTATCCCGGCNGCACACCCCGCCCGGGGGAGCTGGGGTGGCTGGGCACGGCGCCGGAGCCTCTGAGAGCGGAGGGCTGGGAAATGCTGACTGATAGGGGAGGGCACAGAGCCCTCCCGAGTGCCCCAAAAAGCGCCGGGCCGCTAGCCAGGGGTGCGCTGGTATGTTGTCCCCCATGACGGAGCGGCTTGCCGAGAGCGCACCGGCCCCGCCGCCGCCGTGCCCCCAGCACCCGGCCCCTCCGCCCCCTCCCACAGAGGGGCCCTGTCAGACCGTGGACATCGAACCCCGGGTGCCCTTACGACCCACCCGGGGCAGCCCCGCTCCTCGGAGCCGGCGGTGCCCACCGCCCTGCCCAGCCGTGGAGGCTGTAGGGAGAAGTGGAGGCTTTTTTTAACTCCAGCCTTGCAAATTTCCATGAGTAAAGGGCTGGGGAAGGGGAAAGGGGCTATTTCCAGTCACTCCAACGACCCACTCTACCTCTGTGGGCTGCCCAGGGACGCCTCCACACACACCCCACGCCGACCTCTGCATAACAGGGAAATCAACGAAAATCGGAATAAGGAAAAAACCCGACCCTTCCTTGCAAAGCCGGGTGGCTTATGACAGCCCTGAGCACTGTTGCTTACACAAGATGGCATGAAGAGAAACCCAGGCGCAGAAAGGAACAGCTCCTCCGTGCCCAGCCGGCACAGCTCCGGGGGCTCGGCCCCTCTCCCCGCCGATCCGGGTCCCCCCAGTCCCAAAACCAAAATACTGCCCCTGCTTCCAGGCGGCCGCCACCGCCGCACACGGGGAAAGGCTCCCCTCCCTCGGCCCGAGCACGGCCCGCACCTACCTCCTCCTGCGGGCTCCCAGCGAGGCGGTGCGGGGCTGTGCGGGGCCGAGGGCGGCTACATCCTGCAGCGGGGCGGGCAGCAGGGGCGGCCCCGCTCGCATCCCCCCGCGGGCAGGCTCAAGGCGGAGGGATGGCGGCCGCGCTCCCGGCTGTCCACGGAGCCCGGGGGGAGGGGAAGGGAAACGAGGTAAATCGGATCCCTCGGCAGGAAGCTTTCCAAGGCCTTCCCTCGGCTGCGGCTCCTCACTCCTGCCTCCAGTCAACGCCGAAGCCGCATCTGCCCCCGCCCCCCTATCCCTCTCTCCGTGCAGACACAAAGGAAAGCTCCGGTACTTCCTTCTGCTGCCTCAGAACGGAGATCAACAAGTCGAGTCTGAACCTCCAGCTTTTCCCCTGCAATTCTGTCCCGGAGTTGTTTGGAGCGAATTGGAAGTTGGGGGTGGAAGAGAGGAAGGCAGCTCCACCGTGAGCTGGGATGCAGCATTGCAGGGAAGGTTAACGCTTTCCTAGCCCGGCCCCGCCGCCCTGGGGCTGATTTACAGCGGGGGAGGCGCCTGGAACAGACCCAGCACCGCGGGGAGAGCCGCAGCACCCCTCCCTAGGGGGACGGGGCTGTTCCCACCATCCTCCAGCTCCCGCTGGTATCACCCGTGAAAATAGGAGCAGGGATTGGTGCCAGGAGAAAAATGATGAGCAGAGAGCGCTGACAAGCCCAGCAGGGCCCCTACTGCTTCCCAGGCCCTGCTTGCTGAGCCAGGAGCAGCTGAGCTCAATGAGGCTGAGCATCACTCTCAGTGCGAGGAGTGAACTGGGTGCTTGCCCTCACCTCGGTAGCCCCTCATCAAAGGAAAGGGCCTGTTCTCAGGGTGATTGCTCATATTTGCAGATACACACGGGAGGAATAACAGTGTATCTCTGGTACTGATTAGAGACATAAATGTAATAAAAAGGAGCATTTACTAACCTGAAAACACAGCAGAAATGGAGTAAAGGGTAACTTTCCAGGCAACAGCACAGCATTCGAAGTGTCCCTCTGCTGCTCTGTCCGTCTTGCCTTCCTCCTTCACTCCCAACAGGGAAAATGGACCTCACCAGGAGCCTACAGCTCCATTAGCACCATTTAATGGGTACATTAGCACCATTTAATGCAGTTCACCTGCCTAAGCTGGTATAGCGGAGGTAAACAGCCATGCTCATTAGCCCTTTCTCCTCTTGCATTGATTGACCATGGCTCTTGGACTCTAATGACAATTCCTACTACAAGGTTTCTAAAATAGGAGACTGGTGTCTGATTTTATGTGATTAACTGGGAAAAAAGACTCTCAGTGCTGCTTTTGCCCATCTTCTATGCTTCTCTCCCACCTGGCTCCCATTGCCTAGCACACACAATGTCAGTGTTATGCTACTATCTTCGGAGTTTGAACATCCACATCTTCCTTAGAGATGGCTTTCTGAAATCCCAAATAGTATTTTTGTGGCCAGGTCTTTTTCTCCAGTACCTTCAACAATTGTATATCTTCTTCGTTCAGAAGTTTTTACAAGGAGAAATGAGTCACTACTTTCCTTTTGCAGATGGGGAAATTAAGATATAGAAAAGCAAGATCAGCCAGAGGGGAGGTGGAAGGAAGAATTGGGAATAGAATCTGTTGACCAGCTTAATCTCAGCCCAGTGCCCCTTCACTGCAGTAGATCCCCTGACTTCATGAAAATCTACAATCATCACCCAGAGTACTTCAGTTCCCTTCTTGCTTTCTCATCATTTCACCACCAGACCCTATTTTACTCCTCTTACAGAAGAGGAAAACCCGTGATCAGGGCTTCAAAGCTAAATCTGTTAATGATTACAAAGTGCTTTGAAACTTCCAGGTGCTGTAGGAGAGCAAGTTATTTGTTTGTTAGCACTGACATCCAGGGCACATTATCTCCCGTTGTGACAAATGCAGGCTGCTCGTCTGCGGGAAGAGGATGGTGGGAGGGAAAATGACAAGTAGCCTAATGCAGGGAGATGCATCAGCTTCAATGCAGTTAAATCACTGGGAGAGTGACTGAACTGGCAACTCAGGTTTATTAGCAGGGCATTTGTATCTTCCTGCCTCACTCTTGCTACCCTGCCAATGTCATTCATGTGTTCTGACAAGAGGCTGGAGAACCAGCCATGGAGGGGGCACGTGAAGGGGCAGTATGGAAGCACAGTCTCCTCCACTGCTGTGTGTGCTCACCCTTCCACCCATGCCATCCGGCCAGTGCTGAAAAATCATACTGGAATCTCAGGTAGAAGCTGTGAGAGGGAGCCCTGCTGAGGGCAGACTCTCCAGCTGGCTGTGCCTGGGGTGATGCAGGACTCTGGGGAGAGGAGAGGATGTTTCCACCCCCAGGAGGTCTGTTCCCTGAAGCATTTCTTGTCCCACGATGGAGAGTTTGTCAGCAAGGGGCAGTGCAGGCCTGAGGATGCAGAAATGAACAGCCTGCTCACTCTTCTCCAAGGTTATGTAACCCATTCTTGGTTTGGATATTCTTTTCAGTTGATATTTTTATACCCTGAGCTTCTGAAAACTTAATTTATGGTTTGTTATTTCCACAGCTTATGGAGCCAGCCAAGTGCTTGAACGTAGTCTGTGGCAAACCCTGTTCCTTTCCAGGTATTACAGCAGTTATAGATGAGGAAACACCTTAAACCTCAAGTAGTTGAGAGGAAATGTGCAGAGTATGGCAAATACATGTTCTGCTGGCTTGCAGTCAGTGGTATATACATATCTGGATTTCACCTACCTGCCAGGCAGAAAAGCTGTGTAAGACAGTGTTTGCTGAGCTACAACATGCCAGGGAAACAGGCTGAGCCTAAACACGGAAATATCCCTCTGCTGATCTGCAGTGACTCCTCTGCCTGCATAAGGAAAAGTATCACATCTTCACAAACACCCACGCCTATACAACAGTCTGGCATCTTCCTGTCCATCCTGCGAAGCAAGAGGGGAGGCTGATTTACATCATTTTGCTGGTCACAGAAAAACAAAGGGCTGTGAGAAAAGGAAGGCTCCTTGCCTGTAAACAAGTGCGTAGCCCCATCACAGCGATGGTATGTGAAACAATGGGTTTCCAGCAGAGATGGGCACAGCAGCTTTGGTGGCCCACGAGTTTTGGCTGGTTCGTGATGCTGAGGGGATGCTGGGTTTCATATTCTAAAATGAGCTATAGATGTAACAATAACCTGTATTGTTCTTGCAGCCCAAGGGCCTTGTACTTGTGAGTGGGAAATACAGTCACACACAATAAACTGTCTCAGTTACGGAGTGTTTCCTATTATGTCCCTTTAAGGATTCCCTTAGTTTCCAGGGATTTTCTTTCCAGCCTACAAACACTTTAGGTACAATGGAGATTTTCTTTTATAGTCCAAAATCCTTTCCCTTAAATGGGAAAAAAAAATATCAGGTTTCTTGGCAGTGGTCTGTAAAAAGTGTTGAAAAGTGTAAAAAGAACTAAGATTCATAATGTGGAGTGGCTTGTGCTACTGAGAGCCCAGAAGCATGGAAATACTGGAATACCAGGGAAAAATACTGGAAGCAGACAGTGAAATACAGTCCAAAAATGAACCTTAAAGAGACAAGACTCCCCTCAAAAAAACGCAGGCAGAGCTTGGAAGGCAATGTCAGCAGCAGCTGGGCTCCATCATCTCATTCTCCCTTGCTGAAAGCCCCTTTTGGAGGAGTTCAGCTGTAGCTGCCAACCTCCACTGCCGCAGTGGAGCAGGCTCTGTGTGTAAGGGGGAAGCCTTGGTAGCCACATCTTTCCTGGCCCCTGGCCTGTCCCCCCAGCACGCTCCACCATTCACTCTTGCCCTCTACCAGCTCCTCCTCTCACCTTGGTAAAAGAAAGCCTTTCACAAACTGTTTATGTATATTTTTAAGTCCATACTAGCTCGTTGATCCAGAGAGCAGGGCCTGACTTCTGCCACGCTCTCTGGGTCCTCAGAGAAGCGCTGAAGGATCTGGGGTGGCTGAGCTGCTGGACTGGATTATCTGCAAAAGCGGGAGATGAAGAGAGGAAGGGTAGAAAGATCTCAGCAGGGACCAGAGAGCAAATGCCCCCTGGCAGAGGGCAAAGCCTCCAAAGACTGTCTCAGCTGTGGAAAAGAGGGGTGAGGGCAGCCCTCTCTCTTGTCTGGGAGGACAGCAGCCCCATGGGGGCCCTGTCCTGTAAAGAGTTGAAGCTTTCAGCTTACCTAAACTTTTCAGGTGCATTTTGAAGTCCCAGGAGTGCCCAAATTCCCCCCCATTGTAGGCAGGCTTCCCTCCATCCTGCCACCTTGAGGAGGGGCAGACCAGAGCTGCATCACCGCTCGCCTGGCACCACTCTGCAAACGGCTCTCGCTGCTTAGTCAGCCTTGGGCTCCTTTTGCCTTCGGGAAGAGGGCAGGAAATGTGCCAGTGCAAATTGGTTATCAGAGAAGTTTCTGGTTCAGGTTCCCACAAACACATTCAGAGCCATCCCCCTTGGCTCCAGCTTTCTGCCCTTTGCAGGATGTGCATTTCCTCCCACTCATCTATTAAGTCTCCTGTCTGCGATCACTGACCACAAGCACACACCCTGCAGCTCCTCTTCCCAGGGATGGCTCCATCAGACCCACCTTTCCTCTCCTCTTGATGAGGGCGAGTCTGGGATACTGACTGAAAGTTGTGGAAGCACCAGCCTATTCCCTAAGGTGGCTGGGTGTGTGAAACCACCTCCTGGATGCATCTATCTAGTTCACATTGAGTTTGACACCAAACACAATCACTTCTGGAAGGAAAAGTACATGAACTTTTCTGCTGGTTGAGGAATAAGAAGCCCCTAATGGGGCAATTTGTCCCTGTAACCCATCTGCTAGGGAATTTGCAAAATGACCTGAGAAATTAATTTTCTCCTACCTATCAATACCATGGGCCAAATCCTTGGGGCCCCAGGTCCCTGTCTTGCCCAGGAGGGGCTGGCTGGTGGCAGTGGGACTCTGCCAGCTCCTGCACCCCGTGGCGGGTCCAGGGGGACATTTCATCCTCCTGGCTTGTGTTTTTCAGGCAAGGCTGGTACTGAGGGTAAAACAGCCGCCTATAGTATGTTATCTAACATTCAGCTTTAAGCACAGAGCTCTGTAAAGCAATTTGTCTTGCTATGTTTTTCAGCAACTGCAGATTTATTAGCCCCTGAAGGGTTGAAGGCTCCTGTTAGTCACCTCGCCATCAGGAGGGAAGGAGGGCAGCAGAGCCAGAGAGGTCATCCAGGCTTTGCAGCGGTGGAGACGTGACCTCCCTCTCGCAGGGGTGACTAAGTGCCCGTCCATCTGGGTGGCTTTCCATCCAGCTGCTGAAGACTGCAGATGGCCCTGCAGCTGTTCACAGAATCACAGAATGGTAGGGATTGGAAGGGACCTCTGGAGATCATCTAGTCCAGCCCCCTGCCAGGGCAGGGTCACCCAGAGCAGTTTGCACAGGAACGTGTCCAGGCAGGTTTGTCCAGGCAGGTTTTGAATGTCTCCAGAGAAGGAGACTCCACCACCTCTCTGGGCAGCCTCATCCAGTGCTCTGCCACCCTCAAAGTAAAGAAGTTTAGATGGATCTTCCTATGTTCCATTTTGTGCCTGTTACCTCTTGTCCTGTCACTGGACACCACTGAGAAAAGCCTGGCCCCATCATCCTGACACCCACCCTTGAAGTATTTATACGAAGTGAAAAAATCCCCCCGCACCCTTCTTTTTTCCAGACTGAAAAGACCCAAGTCCTTCAGCCTTTCGTCATAAGAGAGATGTCCTAGTCCCCTAATCACCTTTGTAGCCCTTTGGGGTCTGTGCCCCATGCTGACTGCCAGCAGACTGGGCAGTTTTTGTGGAGATCTAGGGTCCAGGACCTAGATGCAGTGTCATTCCCAGGAATTCATGGGCAGGAGGCCCCACCTGCCCTCCCTAAGCTCCTTCCATGGCTGGGATCCTTTTGGCAGCTGGGGGAAAGCGGCTTAGCTGCCTTCCCCCAGCTGCCAGAAGGATCCCAGCCATGGAGGGAGCTTGCATGCGGGGAAAACCCCTTGCACAACCAGTTGAGGCGCTGCAGATGTGGTGGGGCAGCTGCTGAGGCAGGCAGCAAGGTGAAGCCCCAACTCCGAAGAAAAAACATAAATAGGGGCATAACAGGGAACTAGATAAATATAGTTGACCCTGCTGTGTTTGCCACCAGCCCTGCGCGTTACACACAAGTCTCTGATTCAGAGGCGGTGGGTGCTGTTTCCCTCCCTGGGTTGGAGGAAGCCTGACTGCTTTAACCAGCATTTGGAGAACCAGCCTGCCCAGAGCACGTTGCAACAGGCGGTGGGGAGCCCTCTCCTGCTATGGAGGGCAGGAGTGCTGAGAAAGAGCAGTGAGGGGAATGATGAACCCACCTTCCCCTAATAGGGAATATGCCGGCTCGACTGTTTCAGGAAAGGCTTTTGGCACCAAGACTCCAAGCAGTATAGCTCTCAGTTGGGTCTGCTAAAGAGCTTCCCCATTCCAGCCCCCAGCAGCATCTTCCCCTCACAGTTGAAGCAAAGACAAGTGATGTTGCAAAGGAGCTGGGGCTTTGAAGGGCACCCCAGGATGCGGCTGCTCAGAGTGTTCCCCACAACAGGGGAGGGAAAGTCCCTAAAGAGCTTCCACTTGAGCTGGGGAAAACTGTTCCCTGATGTGGCGAGGTGGCAACAGGTAGCCGTGACCTGAACATACTCCTGCTAGGATTCACTCCCACCCCACAGCTGCCCAGTTCCCATCCCTCGTTTCTCTTCCCAGCTCCTCTTTAACAAACACAGGCTGAGGGTTCAGCCTTAGAGGCAAAGCAAACACATAACTCAGCCAACAGATCCAGCCTACTTCAGAGTTTAGTGCTGGAAAAATGCCATTGCTTGAATGTCCTGAAGCGTGGCGAATTTCCTCAGTATAATGAGAGTAAGAATTGCTCTGCTCTTGCATACGGGGATCCTAAAAGGACTCTGCAGTCAGAGAGCAATTTCAGATAGTTCCTGGGAGGAAAGTACCATAATATCCCCTTTCAGACTGAGGGAAACTGAGACAGAGAAGGATTAAAGCAATCTGCCAAAAGCTGCATGGGGTGGGGGATGAATGAGCAGCTAAATGTACTTTAAATCTTAGGACGTATCCTCTAGTGATTCCTACCAAGATTGTTTGCCTTGTCCACGTTATTGTGGCTAACGGGGAGTGAATTTTTCAGAGCCTCATGCCATCAGAGGCAGAAGCTTTTACGAGAGTTGCACATCTCAGGGAGAATAAGGCTGATGGGGGTACCCAGCAGTTTAAGCTTTCTGTTGCTCATCTTTATGAGGAACTGGCAGAAAATCGGCAGGATTTGAAAAACTTGCATGAACCCAGCCCTTCTTGGCCATTCCCTGATCTCAATTGCCTTAAGCCTTGAGTAAACGCACTCTTCTTTCTCCCCTTCTTTGTGCCGTTCAACAACACTAAAAGCTGGAGCTGCTTCAGGATCAGGAAGCCTCACACCAATGGCTACAAAGTGATGTGTGGGGGAGAGTTAAATCTAATTTCAAGCAACTATTTATTGTTATTTATAACACTAAGGGGGCCTAGCTCCCCTGAGGGCAGGTCCCGCAGGAAAGGCTGTGCCATTGATGGGGCTGGCTCCTTGGAGGGGGGAGAGCTTTGATTTCAGTGCCATCCCATCACAGCTGCAGGAATGGCATCAATTGTGTCTGAGTAGGGTCACTTCCAGACTTTCTTGGGTTATTTTGCATCTGTAACTTGTCTTCGATGAAACACATTTTAATTTGCAGGATTATGAAGATCATTTCAAAGCAGCTTATCTAACACTCTGTTCTCCTTCCCTGTTTTTCCCCAAAGTGTTTGTGGGTGATGCAGAAGGCTGCAATAAGCCATTCTTGAAGGCTGTCTCGGATTAAGCTTCTTCACATGGGACAGCACTACTCCTCCTGAATTTTAATGAGTTCTTCTAAACATACCCTCTTTTGCTCTACACATGAGTTCTGCAGGGGAATAATACCCAGCACCAGCTAACCAAAAAGAACAAATTGGATGTAATCATACAAAATGAAAACACTGCAATAACCTACCAGAAGTGCAGCTCTGTTTCCTTAATCTCAGCAGGAGCGGAGGATGCTGAGAGCAGAGCGGGTATCGCTGCAGTGCCCAGCTCAGAGGGTGCTGCAGCTCTGGATTTCAACGCCAGGCTATTGCAGAGTGCCCATTGGAAGTGCAGAACAGTGGAGCAGGATTGGGAAGAGCCAGTGATGGAGCAAGGAGTTATCTTAAGATCACATTTTTGGTCACTTTGTTTTTTAAAGATGCAGCTGGAAAGGGTAGATTTTTAATTGCAATGAGTGCTTGTTCAGAGAGCAGAGACCTTTGCTTAAGTCCTTCAGCACAGAGGCTTGAATTCACCCCCTGCCCCCAGTTTGCTTTAGATATAGGCACCAAAATTCCCAACAGACTTGCAGCAAGACCTTTACCACAACGTCTGACCCAATCGTCCCTGCCCCACTGAGACTCATTTTCCACTGTGACTAAACATCTAAAAAGGTCAACGGCTCAGAAGAGGAGATTTACGGTCATCTCTGAACTCCTAGCGTTGGAGTGCTCTAAAAACCGTTTTGCTGTCCAAACTCCTCATGGTAACACGGAATTAAGAGTTTTAGTGAATGCTTTATTTTCTGCAAAAAGCAGTTGCAATGCAGCTTTTCTGTAAAGCACATTAGGCTGCTTCTGTGGAAAGGGCAGAGAATCTGTCAGGGAGTTCTTTGAAATCCCTACCCTTGCTCTTGCCAGCTCTGGCAGGGGATTCAGCAGAACTCAGACCCACTGTGGAAGACAGAAATTATTGTCACCCGGCTTTAAGCAGATGAAGAGACACAGTCTGGCTAAACTCCTGCGGCTCTGCAGGTGGCAGGTGCCTTTGGGGAGCAGCAGTCCTGGGCACTGCCACCCGCCTGCTCTCCAAACCTCTGCTGGCTGGGAAGGGCAAGGGTCCAGAGGGAAGGGGAGAAAAGACCGCAGGTTAAAAAGCAGCAGCGTGACCCCAAACTCATGAAGCTTTCCTGCTCCGGGCAGCAGCAGGGAGGTCACAAGTGGCCTGCAGAGGATGTTGCACCCATGGGCAGGAGCACCCAGCCTAGCTCAGGGCTGCGAGTCCTCAGCCCAGTGAGTCACATCACAGAGGGCTGGTGTAAAAGCACAATGATGAGACATGAGGACCTGACATTGTCACAGACTCCTGTCCCCATGTCCTTCTTGTCTTTCAGGCTGCAAGCTTCGATCTGCCCACCCCACAACTCCCCTTCACATGGTCCCTGGCTAAGGGAGGTTTCACCCCCTGCTCCTGGCATTTATGTTCTGCCATTCCGGTAACCAAAGCAATAACAGCAGCAAAGATTCCTCAGGATTGTCATAATAAAGGTTTTCATTTTAAGAGAGATGTGAACTACCTACCTTTGTCTTTTTCCATACATTAAATATTAACAACCCAGGCAATGTAATGCAAAATTTAAAAGGCCCTCTGTTCAAGCAGTTACGCCCCAGTAAATCAGGAAATCCCAGCAAACTCCCAAACTTCTCATCCACCATCATGCTTGAAGAGCAAGCAGCCATTTCAGTATTTCACAACTGTTCTCCAAAATCCTTTGATGGCCTTTCAAGTTCAAGCTGAGCCCACCTACCACAGCTGGATATACTGCCATCCTCTGTCCTGGTGGCTGATGCAAGGCATGTCCACCTTCCCTCTTCCCTTCGATCCCAACGCAGAGCAGGTTCTCTGCACATGCTCCCTCTGCTTGGAGGCCATCGCTCGCTTGCTGGAAGGAGAGGAGTTTCCCTACCCCTCTCGCACCTCTTGTGTCACCCTGTGAGCTGAGGGGACATAAGGCACATGGAGATGTTGTCTCCAGTTTTCTTCAACTCCCTCCCCCGTCTCTATTTTCTGGCATGTTCTCAAAGGTCAACCACAGTCTTGCACTGGAAAAACAGAGGTGAGTGAACCGAGCCCCATCCCAGCACTTGCTTGGCTGCCTTACAGATGGCTGCTCTTCAGACAGTCTCCTTTTCTCTCACACATAAAAAGTGAAGGTGGCTCTCCATCAAAATCAATAGAGGAGGTTAATTAAATACCTCTGCTTAGCAACATATCAAAGCCTTCTCCTCAAGCTCAGTGCGCGTGCAGGTGACTTTTGCCTGCCTTGCCCAGACCTATCCCTTTGATAAGGGAAGGGCTGCACAGGGCGGGGGTTAGGGAAGCCAACCAGCAATTCATCTCTTCTGAATACCAAGGGCAACACAAGTATTATTTCAATAGATCTCAAGCTCTGTAAAGCAGCTATGATTTATTCCTAGCCCAAAACTATTTGTCCTGCATGGGTGTTCTTCTTTCTGCAGAAAGAGTCCTGGTAAAGTGTGAAATGACTTTTGGGGTACCACATGTAGCTGCACAAGCCCTTCCTGACATGGGCTTTGCTCTCCTGAATCCTGTTCTGAAAGGAAAGGAGGAAGGGAGACGGATGCCAGCAGTTCAGAGCCTGATGTGGGCTGAGTTAATCCCGGGGGCTGAGGGCTGCAGGGAACATGCCGCCTCTGAGAGCAAATGCCCAGGGTCCCAGCAGCTGCTTTTCCAGTTAAAGCAGCTAATAGCCCCTAGGAACACTGCAGACAAGGGAATTCAATAAAGATGCATTGTAAAAAGCACTATTTTTGAGTTTCCGTAGTTCCTTCTGGGTAATAAATGTAGGTATTTTATTCTGTAATAAAAACTAGATTTGCTTGAAGCTTCCATAACAATAACTTGAAGATAGCTCAGCTGTTCCTCTTCCCCAACGCTGGGTGCCAGCAGCTCTTTTCCACCTCTTCTCTATGGCTGCTGAGATGACACTGGGCACTGATAGGTCCCTGTAGAAGGGCCCATCAGTGAGTCTTTTAAGTTAAGAAGCATGTCCTACTGCAACCATGCTAAGACCTGAAAAAACATCGCACAGGTACGACTCACCCTGGCAGTCCCAGACCACTGAGCATGTGACATTAGAAACACTGTCCCTCAGTGTCTCTTTCTTGCTTACCAAGATCCTGGCTTCATCTTGTACCGATGTGCGTGCAGAGAGGATGTGCACCAGCTGTCTTGCTGTAAAGTCAGAATCAACAATGTGAATAACAGGTCTCAAAGTATCTATTCTTAAAGCATCCCTCTTCATGGATTTTAGTTTAGTAAACCAAGAAAGACCAGTTCAATTTCACAAGAAAATGACTAAAACAAGAGTTTCCCTGTAGAAAAAGGTTTAGTTAGAATCATAGAATTATACAATAGTTTGGGTTGGAAGAGACCTTAAGAAGTCATCTAGTCCAGCCCCCCTGCAGTGAGCAGGGACATCTTCAACTAGATCAGGTTGCTCAGAGCCCCAGCCAACCTAACCTTGAAAGTTTCCAGGGATGGGGCATCTACCACGTCTCTGGGCAACCTGGGCCACTGTTTCACCACCCTCATTGTAAAAAAATTCTTCCTTATATCTGGTCTAAATCTACCCTCTTTTAGTTTAAAGCCATTACCCCTTGTCCTGTCATAACACAGCCTGAAAAAAGTTTGTCCCCATCTTTCCCGTAGGCCTCCTTTAAGTATTGCAATAAGGTCTCCCTGGAATCTTCTCTTCTCCAGGCTAACAACCCCAATTCTCTCAGCCTGTCCTCATAGCAGAGGTGCTCTACCCCTCTGATCATTTTTGTGTCCTGCCTCTGGACTCGCTCCAACAGGCCCATGTCTGTCCTGTGCTGAGGACTCCAGAGCTGGATGCAGTACTCCAGGTAGGCGCTCACCACAGCAGAGCAGAGGGGCAGAATCACCTCCCTCGACCTACTGGCCACACTTCCTTTGATGTGGCCCAGGATGCAGCTGGCTTTCTGGTCTGTGAACGCACTTTGTCGGCTCGCGTCCAGCTTTTCATCCACCAGTACCCCCAAGTCCTTCTCAGCAGGGCTTCTTTCCATCCTTTCATCCCCCAGCCTGTACTGATACCAGGGGCTACTTTGATCGCAGTGCAGGACCCTGCAATTAAGACAGTAACAAGCACAAACAAGCAGCAATGTCCGGGGAACCATCCCAGGAACTTCAGTGGTTTGTTTTACAAGTCTTTGCAGCGCAATCTGAGACCAAATCTCCCAACCATTTGCTCGATCAGGAGAAATGTGATGCTCCAGCCCTAATATGGACTAAAGCACATTTTAGGGGGGGGTGTCTTTGTAGATACAAGCAAATCCTTTGGCCTGCTTGCAGTTTCCAGGTTTCAGTCTTTCCAGACCTTGAAGGAACACCCCCAAAAGAGAGTGGGAGACTGTCTCGGCACTGAGCAGGTGGAAAGCTGCAGCCTGGGAGGAGGTGTGTTTTCCAGTCAGTGCCTTGCAGGAGGGCATGTATAAGCATCAGCAATTACAGGCAAAGGAAGCCCTCGTCCTTCAGTTCCTTCTCACTGGGTACCACCATGCTCACCAAAGGTACTGGAAAATTCTGCTTGTCCTTCTCAGAGAGAAATAGGTTTACCCAGGTCTGGAATAAAGGGTCATAAAATCATCTACCTCCTCCTCCTCTTCCCTGCTTCAAACACAACTGGTCTGTCAAGGGACAGCTGCACAGGACAGCACCTCCTTGGTGCCGTGAGAAGGTGCCATAGCTGAGCCAGGCAGAGCGCGGCAGCTCCAACCCTTGGGCAATGCCAATACAAACACAGCATCCCATAAACACCCATCTGAGCACCTCCTGCCCAGCCGTGCTGCGTGCAGGTCTTCTGGGACACCGCTGCTTGGGTTGGGAGCCTAAACTCCAACAGAACATTTTTCCAGTAGCTAAATATTGCACTAATGCACTTTATACGTACAGTCATGATGCTGAGTCACTCCAGAGCATCTTCCCTCCAGTTCTCACTTGTTACGTTGCCATCAAGGAACGCCAACCCTCTGCCCAGACCCTGGGGCTCACTCTGCAGAAATAAAAGCACAGTGTTGCGTGTACTTGAGCTCATGAGTCCTTTAGCTATATTTAGTTCCCATCTACCCAAGGATTTGCAAGAAAATGGATGAATGTGCAAACTTAATTGCAAGTTACATCCTATAGATTCTGACAGTTATGTTTTCCCTTGAAATATGCCTCCAGGATGCAGTTCTCTTTGAGTGTATCTAGTGTTTAGTTACTCAAAATGACTGTACAGCATGCTGGAGCCCGCCCCAGACACCCTCAGACACTCAGCATCAAAGCTGCAGTCTCATAGCTACACAGCTGATGTACAGCAATGGTATTTTTAAAGTTCAATTTTTCTACCAGTTCTTCATCCCAAGGGACTAGCTAATACACTAGTTGGGTTAAAAAGCAGCGCAGTACCAGTTCTTGACAAACATACAGAGAAGTGGAAGATGATGACCAGCTGATGGAAGGCAAGCCCTTGCTGTTTTACTCAATTTTCAGTTTACATTGAACCCTGACATCCTTTTCTGGCCGTAACTTCCCAAAGCAGTATCCTTCTTTGTTAAACCCTGGGATTTGTGACCTGATGTCTTGCAACTCAAACTCAGAAGAGGTCAACAGGAGGGAAATAAATCTAAAATGATGAAACAGTCAGTTCAGAAGAGCCGCCTCCTATTTCTGCATTTGTAAGATACCTGCTTAACCCACCCAAGTTATTACCTGTATTCAGTTACTTGTAACTTGGCCAAAATTCAAACTGCTCAGGTTGGAATTTTCCATGTCATTTGTTGCCCTCTAATAGGAACAAAAGGCCATTTCAGGAAAGTTAGCTATTTTTAATGACCAGATCGGGGGAAAAGTACACAACACTAACAGGGATGAGATTGTTGCTGGGGAAGAGAAAAAAAATAAGAAGGAATTCATCTGATATTTGCAGGTTGAATCTCTCTGAGGATTAACAAGGGAGAGGAATTAGGATTTTATGGGAAAATCTTAATTTTAGCATTTCATATCAATCAACTGCTTGATTTTGCAATCCAAGTATTCTTCTATTATAACAAACTAAGAGAATGAAATTACACTAACTACGCTACCAGAATGAAACCAACACTACAGTGGAGCTGGGATCCTGGGAGCTCTCCACTATATTGCACCAGTAAATAATTCCCACAGCCTGGGACTCTTCCTGATCTACGGTATAAACCCCAATATTTAATTAAAAAGATAAGTATGAATTTCTGAAAGCATCTATACGGTTCACTGCGGAATAAACATAAATTTGACAGATGGTTTTGCTGTGTAATCATACACTGGAGATACCAAAGGCATCCGGTGAATTTTCTATGTGATGATCTTTTTTGCGAGGTAAGGAGCTGCAGCTGGGTTCATTAGCATCACCATCACCAGGAGCGTGCTGGGGAGGAGAGCCGCGCTCTGCAGCTTCACCGCACGTTTGCTGCTTGATGCTACTGTCTGCACGCAGCTGCCCAACACGCTTGCTTGCTTGCTCCTGCTCCCCATGGCACGCTGCAGCACTGAGCCTTCCTCCTACCTTCTAGAAATCTTTCTTGGTGTTGTCTGCATTGAGGAATCTGCTGTATTTAAGTTCCTGAAAGACAGTAATGCCACATCCCAGCTATCTGATCTGTTCCTGGTGCAGCCAGCTCGTGCTTGACAAGGTGCAAGGCCATTGATCCTTTGCAGTCTCCTAGTGCTCGAGGGGATGGGACAGCAGCAGGGGGTCACAGGAAGGAAGACCCTCGAGGGGGCAGTCCTTTGACTGCATTTATGAAGGAAAAAAAAAAAACACAAAACAAAAACACAGGGTAGCTCCTTCAGTGAAGCTTTCCTTCAGAAAATGAAAAGTCCCTGCACGGAGTAAACTTGATGTGATGTTCTCGCATAGTTTGTCCCCATCCCCAACCCCAAAGTGGCACCAGTCCCCTCCTGCCCGCCATGGCCAAAGCTGCAGCAGGGAAGCAGCTGCTTCGGCAGTTAAATGTTTTCCGCTCTTGCTACGGGCTTTTTCATTCAGTCCAACCTGCCTGAGGACTTTCACTGAGCTAAACCAGTATTTGGAGCCCACACACTGAAGCTCTGAATGGAGCAGGACCATCAAAACTCATTATTAGTGGGCCTCTTGACCTCACACTTACTGGGGTTTCAGTTGCCGTAGAGTTGGCCCCATTTCTGACCTTACGGACTCTAACAGGTTGCAGCGAGAAAGAAGCAAAGCCCGTTCGCTCCTGTGTTACAGAAGAAAGGACAGAGGGGAGCTATGGGGTAGAACCGGTTCTATATTTAAGGTCTGCATTGGGTTGTTATGGCAACAGGAATTCCAGCCATCACCGCGGGCTCCTCTGAACGCCTCCCTGCCATCCTCTGCAGAGCCCAACTTTGCATCACTCACCAGCCTCCTGCCTAACGCTTGGGCTGAAGGGGAGGAAAAAAAAATACACAACTCCTCTTTTCACAGAGAGCTTTTTCCTCCAGAAGTGAAAAGCAAATGAGAAGAACAGCTTAAACAAATATGCCTACAGATACCAGCACTGAAAGCCAAGTCTAGCAGCAGAAAGGCTCCGACCTTCTCAGCTCATGGAGCACACGGGCTGGGAGCAACCAGCATGATGAAACCCCGCGTGTGTGTCCCCAGGGGGGGACAACCAGATGGCTCCTGGTGTGGGCAAGGTGCTCACAGGGTGCATACTGGTGGGATGAGAATGAACCCCTCCTTCCACACCCACCGCTGGTCCTCCCCGGGCAGACCTGAGGCTCGCACATATGCAAGCAGCAGTCTGTCCCTCACGGTGCCACTTCCCCAGGCGCAGTTCCTTTTGTCTGACTGCTGAAAATCTGCATTTCATCCATGCATCCTTCTATGTACTTATATGGTCCTCCTCTCCACCATGCACAAATCTCAAGGGCCACCAGGACATTGTTTGCTTTTTTTTGCAGCTATCATGCTGCAATTCATAAACAGAAAAGCTGTATGTGAGACATATGAAGTAAACCTTCCTTTCCCCATTACTAAAGCCTCAGCTGAAGTCCTGCATCCAATTTTGGGCACTGTTCATCAAGAAAGACAGGCCTGAACTGGCAAGAGCCCAGAGGACAGCAATGGGAGTGACCAGAGATGTAGAAAACAGCCTCTAAGGAGAGATGGAGGGAAGTGGGTCTGTTAACTTACTAAAACGGAAGGCAGAGCAGAGATGGGGTAACAGTTCTCTGTTCGCGGAAGGTTCCTGTAGAAGAGAGCAACGACTTGCTTTCCATATCTGCTGGGAATCAGACAAAACATAAGAGGATGGGAGAATTAGGACGCCTGTTGGGAAAAACTTTCAAAGCAGAAGTACAGTAAAGCCTTGGGGTAGATTGCCCAAGGAGGCTGGAGACATCATTAAGACTTTCAAGAAAAAGGTGCTTAAGCATCTCTCAGGGATGGTCTAGACATATTGATCTTGGCTTGGTACAGGAGGATGGATTCAGGTACATCTCCATGTCCCTCCCACATAGCTGTGATTTTTCTGTGAGAACCTCACACGTGCATTACAATTACACACTGGCCTTACGCACACCTCAGCAGCCATTTGCGGCAGAGTCTTCTTGATTGCAGTGACCAGAATCAGGTCTGGCATTTCAGAAGGCAGCTAAAGTTTTCAGTGTCATCCCTGGAACCACCTCAGCAATTTTCAGCTTGCCTTTTCTTGGTCACACCAGCCTGGAAGCTCAGTGTCCCCAGCAGTAGCATTCACAGCTTTCTCTGCTCCATTTCCTCCCAGCTGATGTCCTTTTCCCTTAAACTAGCAAAACCTGCTGTTAATCTGTCAAACACGACACAGCACTTAGAAATGGCCGTAAGGCAGTAACACCTTTCCTGCAGCCCATCAATTCCTGGCTTTCTAAGCTGCTTCTGCTAAACAGTCTTGCCTGTTCTGGAATTAACAGCAGCTCATTGCACCTTAACAAGAGTCAAAACTCCTTTTCTTGCTAAGAGCCTGTGGAAAAGAAGTCAGGACATTACACACAGCATCCCTGTGTCTGAACAGTGCGCAATTACTAATGGGATGCAATACCACATTAACACCAACACAGCAATCCCAATGGGGGGAACTGCTGAGCGTCCGGGCAGCTTGAATCTCAACTAATTTGAATTGCAAATATAAAAAAAAACCCCAACAATTGATAGTTGAAACAGAAAGAAAATAAAGGCAGGGGTCAAAGTTGAAATTAAATATTTTTAAAATATCACAAGAAAGTAGCCACAGACCTTATCTGAAATAACTTGGGTAACTTTGCAGTATAACTCCAAACGGGAAGGAAAAATAAATCAAATCAAAGTCCCAAAACTTGCTTCTACCCAGCTCTACCAAAAACCTGCTTTGTATCAAAGTCAGATCCAAACTGCCCTCCCCACACAGCCAAGGCTTCTAAGTCTGTGACCCAGCTGGGGGAGATGGCAGCTCAGCGGGCGCAGCCTCTGGCAAAAAACACTCATTAAATCTGTGCAGTGATGCCATGAAACCAGGGCCGAGTGGTCCCAGCAGCACCACGTGCTCACACTGGGCAGCAGGCACGGGCGGATAGCTATATACCAAAAAGGACAATTTATGGGTTAGATAAACTCTGAAAGGGGCAAGCTGCACCCGAGGAAGACCTCCATGGCCTCTGTGGGGAAAATGGGGCATGAGTTACGCTTCCCCGGAGTTGGTGACTCTTCTCTCTCACTTTTTTCCTTGAAAACTTGTTGTACAAACCTCTTGACCTTGCTCCCCACGACGGCTCTGCGTGCGGCGACACTACTGCATGTGCAGTGCAATGGCTGCAAACTATGGGCACAGGGCAGCACATCCATTTGAGGCACCCAGTCCCCTTGAGCACAGTCTCCCAAGTTATCCAAAAGTGGGCTTTTTTTCTGGTAAACTCAATTCTACGAAGGTAAAGCTCAGAGTTACTGGTAACCAAAATAGGCAGAAGAGGGGCACCAGCCCAGAACAGCCACGTCCTCCAGCATCCCCTGGACACATCCGCGTATCTGCTTTGCAGCTTGTCCTCTGCTTCTAGATACTTTTTCTAATTCACCTTGAACTGCTGCCCACAACTACAGGATACTTCAGGAGAAATAGGAGAAGCCAAAAAACTGCAGGGCCTACATTACCCTAAAAATAAACACCCGAGAGGAGTCAGTTATTAAAACAGTGATTAGACGAACTGGAACCAGCAGAACCCCCATAAAGTGCAAACAGCAAAACACAAATCAGCATTCGTTGGTGACAAACACCACTGTGGTGACAAATGCCACCATCCTGGTTCACACACAGCACTAAGCACTACAGCAGGCTGTGAAACAGCCTCTTTACAGCAAAAACACGATTATTGCAACGTAAGACTAAGAGGAAACGCAGCCCAGCAGCGGCGCAGCAAAGTATCAGATGGGCCAGCATTGGGTATTTTTGTTCTTGTTAATAAATAAATAAATAAAATTGTGATGATTAAGTGGAAGCAAAATAGCACTGTTATCAATACAGAGTGCCTATGCAGTACATTAAACCCAAGTAATTTAAAGAGCAGAGCATATCATATAAATAATTCATTCTCTTTTGGTAAGCACAATGCCACTTTAGCTGCCTAAATTTTCAAGGAGGGGGTTGCTTTTTAATTAAAATATAGGCATTTACAAATGCATGTGGGCCTTTAATTATTCATGCTTGAAGCAAGCTGACTTGGTCATGCATTAGAAAAAATAAAGCAGCTTTCATCTTTCTGTAGATTACGCCCAGAAAACTGCTGGGTCTGGGAATGAGCCGAGCAAGTCTGTCTTGTGATGAGAGCAGGTTTAGGTCCCCCTTTGCAGCACAAAGTCATGGGGGAAGATGCATTTGCTAGGTCAAACTGAAAAAAACAAACAAACAAACAAACAACAAAAAAAAAAACCACAAGAAAACCAAAATGCTGGAGAGCCAACAAGATGCAGAATCACTCTGCCTCAGTGCCTGTCTTCAAGCTGGTTCTCCCCAGCAATTAGGGGTATTACAAAAGCGGATAACCAGAGTGCAGATGATTTCAAGGGGTTTAACTGGTTTCTTCCTAATGACACTGCAGGCAACAGCCCGCTCCCTCCTTCCCCGGGTCTCTGCCTGAATGGGACTTTCTCAGCTGGTTTGTGGGGGCTGGGTCTGTCCCAGGCACGAGCAGCGCAGTGGGAACCTCAGCCCTGGTGTGAGCAGTGACTTCCACAAAAACAGATCCCAGCCCAAAATAAAGCTCTACCGCTTGCCACCCTCAGGAAGTAAACCAAAAGCACCCAAGAGTCATTATTTTGAAATCCCTGGATTTTTACCCTAAGCTGCTGAGTCTTGAGAGCCTGACTGAGAGCTGTGGAACCAGCGTTTGCCTGCACGGTCTGCTGTGAGGCACAGGGTCTGCACACACACGCTGGGCTGCTCTGCCGCAACCTGCTTCAACAGCTCGCAGCAGCCGAGAACCTCTTCCATGGGGTTTGTGTGCCTCAAAGCACATAAATTACAGTATTTCAATGAAAATCAGAGGAATATTTGGGTTAAAACAGCGAGGTGAAAGCTAAGGAGGGGTTTGCAGCCGAGATGCTGTGCTGACCACCAGCGGCTGCACGGGGAGAGGCTGCAGCTGAACCTGGTGGCACCGAGCATCAAGAGAGGACTCAGGTTCACCTCTGCCCGGCTGAGCAGATCTACCTGCGTGGACCAGAGCAGTGGCATCACCACTCTGCCCCACAGCTCCCCTCCCACTCCCAGCTCCTCCGGGCAGCTCTCGGCTGCTTTGCTGCTCTGGCTTTTCACAGACAGAATTTTCCAGAGATGCTCTTTGGTGCTGGCAGCCTCCTTCTCCACTGCACAGAAACAGAAATTCAGGTGCTAACAGAGTCTTGCTGCAACAGAAATTCAGCTAGGAATGCAAAGTCTTCCTGCAGCCAATTTGCAGCAGATTTGCCCAGTTTCTGTATATGCAGCAGGGACCCCAAGCCCAGGCTGGTGTAGCTGTGCAAGCCGGGAGCAGAGCGATGCCCTTCGGGCCATGGCACCGGGCAGCGGCTCCAGCCCGTCCCAGCAGTGCCATCTATTGCCACACTCGGCTCCTTCCCAGAGGGCCAGGTCCCGGCAGAGGGGGAGAAGAGAGAAAAGGCAAATTCCCACCAGTGGGAATAAGGGAGACTTCCCCATTCACCCGCACGCTGCTCCGCCTTAGCAAAGTTGCTAATGTTTAAAATATCTGCATGTTTTAGACCACACTAATCCCACAAACAGTGACAGCTGAGAGCTCTGTTCCCCATGAGAGCCTTGGGTCAGAGGTTCCCTCATCCTGCCTGGGCCACAGCTCTGCTCTGACCTCGCTGGTACACACCTCCCATCTGGGAAGCGGCAAAGCCACTTGGGAGTTATCTCCAGCATTGTCTGGGCCACCTGCCTGCAGCCCCAGCTCAGGGGGAGAGCTGGAGAGCAGCTGCACAGCCCACTCCAGCCCCAGCCCTGACCAGTGGTCAGCATGGACCAGGCACAGAACCAAAACATGCTCCACTTTCCTGACCTCTTCATAGATGTGTCTGGTCTTCAGCTTGACAAAGTAGACCACTGCAGTTTTCTCCACCATTGCCAGACACCATCAGGTACCCAACCCTACTTGAGATAAAGATGGAAAACATATTGATGCTCATGTTGTTTTAAATGCAAGGTGTGAAGCCTTGACTCTATAGATGTCTCCATCTGATACATCAACGTTTTGATATTCAGTGGCTCTATTGACTCTCACTTCTACTCACTTTTTGACTCCTGGTTAAAAACAAAAAACAAAAAAAAAAAACCAAAAAAAATCCAAAACCAAACACACCAGGTTGGTTAAGAAAACCTCATAAACATCCCCAAAGTTTCCAGCAATGTCCCTCCTCTCCCCACAGAGAAGCAGCGATGAGCATCGGTGCTCTCTGTCAACCTGCTTTGTGGGATTGGGCTGCACCAGGCTGCTACAAAGGGCACGCTGGCACATGGGCCACCTGGCGTGCGCTGGTGCATGGCCATCACAGCAGGATGAAAACCGCCCAAACCACCACCCGCAGCATCTCCATGGGATTTCCACGTTTGGGTTTCAAGAAGGGATGGCTTCAGGGTGGGAGAGAGGCTGCTATGGGCCTCTCTGAACAAAGAGCAACATCGCAGTTTTTAACTTGCCTTTAGTCAAACATTTCAGCAGATTGTCTTTTCCCTGACACATCTAGCAATGTTTTGTCATCATAAATTGATTATGGTTTATATTAACTAAAAACCTCATCATGCAATCTCTAGTTCGAAAAATCTTGGCAATGAGCATTAATTCAAAGTGGATTTATACCCACAGACCGTACTAGAACACTAGGGTGACTGTCCCAAAACATGAACCTAAGTTTACCAAATAAGAACATGAAAAACAAAAAGAACCGATTCACATAATCTAACTTACACAAGATAGATACACGAGAGCAGCGGGAATCCACCAACATAAACCACTGTCAGACTTTGTGATGTTCATGTATACTTAAGAAAAACATGAACTGCGGCATCTCAAGAGGAGACAGTACTTGAAAGGAGTCCAGCATGGGGTTTAAAAATTCACCACATCCTAAACTGCACCTGGTGCTCCTGGAGCTGGGGCAGGAGGTGCTTCCAGGGGAGCGGCCGCTGCTGCTGTGGCTTCCACAGGGTTTCAGAGCAGGGATGCATGAGTTAAGCCTTCAAGACAGAACCACAGAATGGTAGAGGTTGGAAGGGACCTCTGGAGATCATCTAGTCCAGCCCCCTGCCAGAGCAGGGTCACCCAGAGCAGGTTGCACAGGAACAAATCCAGGTGGGTTTTTAATGTCTCCAGAGACTCCACCACCTCTCTGGGCAGCCTCATCCAGTGCTCTGCCACCCTCCAAGTAAAGAGATTCCTCTTCATGTTTAGATGGATTTTCTGATGTTGCAGTTTATACCCGTTACCTCTTGTCCTGTCACTGGGCACCACTGAAAAAAGCCTGGCCCCATCCTTCTGAAACCCACCCTTGAGGTATTTATAAGCTTTGATAAAATCCCCCCTCACTCTTCTTTTTTCCAGACTGAAAAGACCCTCAGCCTTTCTTCAAAAGAGAGATGTTCTAGTCCCCTAATCATCACCTTGGTTTTCCAAGAGACACTTTGTTCCCTGCAAACTTTCCACTGGGGAAAAGAACTCTCAAGATAGACTCGTGGGATGTGCAGAAGCCCCTGCCTCTTTTTCCAAATGCCTTCCCAAATTGTCCCAACTTACATGCCAACCTCCTCCTGTGCAGACAGCCGGACTGTCACAAACTTGCTCATACCATCTGCAGAGACCCTACAGCTGCAGAGGACCCAGCTCCCCACTCTCTCCCTCCAAAAGACAAATGGTTTATCCAAACAAAGTGTCAGAGCACAAGGAACTTTGGCTCCCCTTCTAGGCTTGGCCAGATCTCTGCTGGGGGGCCAAGGGCCAGGAGTTCCTGGAGGCACCCAGGAGGATGCTGCACTTCTCCAAAAGTCAGAGGAAGGAGCACTCCTGCGCTGGTGGCAGAGGAAAGGACACAAAAGCTGCAAAAGATTGGTGCAATAAACAGGGCAAAGGGATCCAGCCCCGCTGAGCGAGCAGGGATGCTGGGAGAGGGGCCTCACTGCAAAAGCAGCTGCAAGAGCACTTTGGTTTCTAAGCCCATCCACGTGAAGGAGAAGCGACTTCACCTCCCTGTATCCATCTCCTGGCATGATGAAGACCTTGCAGCTCTTCATTTCAGGAGGCTGACAGTGTTAGAGCTAGGCACATCTGTCTGATGTTTCTGCAGAAGAACGTATTTCATTAAAATCAGACTGCAGTTTGGGCCAAAACAAGCAGGGAAGGAAGAAAGGGGGAGCTGAAAAATGTCCAAGCTTTAAAAAATTTTATTCTACTTTTTTTTTCTTTAAAACAAAGCTTTGACATTCTTTAAAAGAAGAAGAATGTTATGTTGATAAATATTAATAGAGAAAAGGATTAAACAGAAGGGTAAAATAGCATGAACATGAAACATCATATCAAAGTTTGAGGACAAGTGTTTCTCTTCAGCTCAGAACTTTCCCTGGTTTTGGTCACGGGACAAGAAAATCCACAGCAGATCTACCAGTTCTGCTCAGTGGAGGGGCAGTAGAAAGGGAGATCCTTACCAGACAGTCCCATGGCCACGCATAATGCATAAGAAAGAAATCAAGCAACTGAAAAAAAATTACAATTTCTTTTTGGTAGTAAGTGACAGCTGCAAGAGCAGGAGTAACTCACCCAGAGAAATCAGGAAAGTATCATAAGGGTGCCCAGGAGCATCTTCAAGGCCAGACTTTATCTCACACCAAGGAAGCAAAAAGCCAACAGCTGCTTACCCACCACCGTCTCAGCTTCCTCAGGCGCTTTGAGGCTCACACTTCGCTTTCATTCTGCAGCTTTAAATATCCCTGAAAGACTGAGATTTCTTGCCCTTTTGCAGGAACTGGACCCAGTTTTTCCCCAAGCTATTTTTCATTTTGTCCACCTCGCATCATTGCCATAATCAGCAAATGTCAGGGGTGCCGGGATGAAAACTTTTGCTCCTGGGAATAGAAAAATACCCCACAGTGCCTGCCTTTCCCCCTCCCCAAGCTGCCCACAGACCCATCCCATCCCCTCACACCCCTGAAGGCCTTTCTCCACGGTCTCTCTCTGCTTTCCTCCTTTCCAGCTCACTCTTTCCCACCATGCAGCTCCAGCGCCGCAGGGACCGGCAAAGCCTCGGTACGAGCCCACCGCGGCACCCAACCAGCCCCCCGGGGACGGCACCGGGCACGGCTTGGCACGGCTGCTGTGGATAAAGCAGGGTGGACGCTGCAGCCAGCCTCGCTCTTGGGGCTTCAGGGAAAAGGACCCTGCGAGGGCAGGCACAGGGTGCGCTGCCGGCAGCTTTTCTCCCGTGTGCCGGTGGGGAAACACGCGTGGGTGCTCCCAATAGCCGCCGGCCCCGCAGCCCTGGGGTCTGGGTTTGGGGTTTGGGGTGTCCCCAAGCCCCGGCTCGCTCCCTGCCACCGCCCGCCGCCAGGTGGGGCTTTGGGACCGCGATGCGCCGCTGCCCACACCGCACCGGCGGGACCCCCACCGCCGGAGCATCCCCCCGGTCCCTCACCGCGGCACGGCCACCCCCCGTGCTCCCAGCTCGGAGGCGGAGGGGCCGGGGCTCTCCCCTCCTGCCGGGGCCCGTCCAGCTGCCGGCGGCTCAGCTGCGGGCTCCTGGTGCCCCCGGAGAGGGTAGGCGGGCTCAGCTTTTTGCAGGGCACCCCCTGAGCCCTCCTCTGAACACCTCGGGGCTTCCCTGGGGGCCCGACCCCCCGCCTGCACCCACCCAGCCCCATCAGCACCCTGCCCCGGAGCAGCTTACCTGGGGCAAGGGTACAAGATCAGGCTCTCCCCCATCACGCATATCCCCTCTGGGCAGGATGGGACCTGTGGCCACAGCTCCTCATCAAAGTGGAAGCACTAATTACTCTCCTCAGTACCTAGTTTGGGTTGCACCAAAGCACCTGCCTTACTTGCAGCCTGTTGAAATAAGGGCTGCAGCTGGGTGAAGGGGCTGGGGGGGCCGCTCTTCTCCCTGTCCCTGCAGGTTGGTTTGGGGCTGAGCTGCATCTCTGCAGCTTTTCCTTTTCACCTCATCCCAGGGTACCAGATCATCTTACTAACAGAGGTTTGTCCAGGAGGGCAGCAGATCCAGCCACCCTGGGCACGCCCCGTACCTAGGGGTGCAGCCCCCTTCTGCAAAGTTTGCCGTTGCTTTCTTTGTTATTAAACATCTCTGGCACCAAAGCAGAGCAAGCAGCTTGGCAGGGACTCACCCAGGCAAAAAGCTGATCTGTGTTCAGGTAACTCCCCCAGGCAGAGAGCTCCGAGCTCCACCTGCGCTTGGTGCCAACAGAGTTACTGATCGTTGAGCTGCTGTAAACTCCAGCCCTGGCTCACTTGACTCCCCTCTACATGGGCTCCAAAGCCCAACAGAAATAAGCTGTGCTATTCCATCTCCCCACTTCCCCAGCGCTGGCTGCCAGGGGTTGTGGCATCTCCAGGCTGTTCAGTCACCAATGAGAAGTTTCCAGCTACAGAAGCAGCTCTGAATTATGAATGAATTTGCTTTGTCAAAGGAAGGTCTTGGCTTGGGTTGAGGGATTAGGTCTCGGCCATGGGCTGGAGACACTGTTATTGATAACAAAGCCCTAGCAGGCACGTTACCCAGTGATGATCCTGGGCCATCCCCCTGATAACGTGATTAGCTGCTTTAATGCAATCAGAGGGGCAGGAGTGCTGGGATGAGAGTGGGGAGGCAGGAGCCTGGGTGCCTGGGAGTGATTCCTGGGCAGCACAAGGATGGTTGCACCCCGCCCCCCCCCATCCCGGGTCCTCAGGTTGTCCTGCAGGCGAATGCAAACTGCAGCAGGGCCTAGATGTGACTGCACAGACTGTGCTGAGGCCATCGGTTTTACCCTGGTGCTCCCGGGGAGGCACTGCCCATCCCTGACACCTCCCGGGGCAGAGCAGGGGAGGGATCTGCCTGGTCCCGCTGGCAGGTTGTGGGGCACTGCCACTGTTCACGTTGGCTCCGGAGCAAGGTACTTACCTCAAGGTGACTCGCAGTTTTATGGCAGAGGAGAGCATTCCTGTTCACTGGGAACTCGCCGCACCGGTGAGCAAGCGGTCCTGGTGATGCAAGCGATTGTGCAAGAGAGTCTCGAATGTGCCACCACATTTGTGGCCTTTGGAAACTGCTGTTCCTGTGGCTTGAGACGGTGCTGAAGGAGCCAATTTCTCAACTGGCTGCCCAGGCATCCTGCAGTTACCCCCGGCTGACCAGCTCTGCCTGTTTGTCCCAGACACTGCAGCACAGCCACCCACCCACTCGTCCTGCATCCCCGCCAGTGCCGGAGGGGGTGGCACCTGTCATGTCAACGGGGGTAAAGGACCAGCCTGAGTCTCCGCTGCCCACAGGGGAATGTTTGCTCTTGCTTCACCCAGGTGATTCCAGTTGTTGTTATTTCCCCTTTTTGCTGTTTTCGTAACCAAAAGCTATTTGGCAGGCACACAGTGAGGGCTGTGATGTGGACCAGGGCCCGTGGCCCTGCTCATCACTCCCCAGACAGCGCAGCCGGCAAGCCGCAGCGGATGCCATGGAGCCCTGGCCTGGCTCTCGCCGGCAGCCAAGCTGCCTCTCTGCTGGGGGAGCACAGGAGGAGGCTGGCACAGCTTGGGGGTTGCCCAAAATCTCTGGAGGGATGTCACCAAGGCTCCTTGCTCCTGTGGGCACTGCTGGGGACACAGCAGGGTGCCGGGTGGGCTTGGGCAGGGTGGGCAAAAGGAGCAGCCAGGGCGGTGGGAGAGGAGATGCTCAGGGCAGGCGGCAGCACAGCAGACATGGCCGTGGGGCTGAGCTGTAGGTACCGATTGTGGTAGGGAAGCTGGGGCTGCTGGTGGTCCTTGTCTGCGTACCAGGAAGAGCCTTTTAGAGGAAAGGGGTTTTTTGGGAAGTCCTCCCCATCAGGATTTGCTAAGGGCAGCTGCCTGAGAGCCACAGTTAATTCTCCATGGCCCTGACGCTCCTGTTCACTTCTCTTCTTGACTACCTCTTGACTACCAAGAGCCCTTCTTAAATAACAGTCAATATTGTCACACTGCTCGCCCAAGGGAAGAATAAATATCTGGGGACAGCCTGCCCTTTCCCTGGGGAGCGCACCTGGAGCAGCAAACCCAGGGGCTCAGGGGGCCAGCAGGACTCCCCAGCTGTGCCCGGTGTGGGGGCAGCACCTTTCCCTCTGCTGGGGGGGAGAGAGGCCAACCCAAAAGCCACAGCACATCAGCACAGAGCTCTGGCGTGGCTGGTGACTCACGGCACTGCCTCCCAACCCACCCGCTCCCAGGAGGAAATTAGTAACCCTAAAGACGAAGAAAATTGCTGCAACTAGAAACTTTTAACCTAAAAAAGGCTACTCGGTGCTGGAGGAGGCTCTGAAGATGTACTGAGATTTCACCAGCGGTATCTCCTTGTGCAGGAGCCTGGCTATAACCAGGGGATGTGCCGATGCCACACGCCAGCAGTGGGGACATGCCACCAGCCACTGAGCAGACAGCCCAGGGCGGACACTGTCAGCACTCACCAGCCCCTTTCACGTACAGTTGGAGTAACTCATCTGCTTCTGCCTGGCCGGGGGGGCCACATGATTTTCCTAGCCCTGTCTTTAGTTACGTGGGCACAGCCACCCAGGTCTAGTGGCTATAAAGAGCCATCTCTGGCAGGAAAAGGTTATGCTGCACAAATGTTTGAGGGGGGGGGGGAAAGTCATTATGGTCTTTGTGGTATTTCTCAGATGTTCAGAAAAGGCCTGATTTCTAGAGCAGGTGCTCTGAAGGGGAAGGAGTAGATGCAAAGCATCATTAGCCTCGCACTTGCATCTTGTGGTCATTGCAGCACAGGGACCAGTGCCTCTGCCCACTCCCCCAGCCCATGTCAGTGCCTCTGCCCACACGCCCAACACGCTGGGGCTGGGGAGTGCTATAAAAATCCATGTGAACAGGAGAAAAACCCCTGCCCCAAGCTCCTGCCCAGCCTTTCCACCAGCTCCCGAGCAGGGCATCCCCCTGGGCAGTACTTGGGGCTGCTCTGGGCGGGCAGGGATGCCCTGCAGCCCCCTGTGCCCCGGGATGGGACTCCAGCTGCCAGCCCAGGCCATCCCGGGCAGGTTTATTGTACTACATGGAGATGAAGGGGAGAGAGAAGTGGGAAAAAACACCCTGCTCTGGTGGTTGGGGTTTTTTTAATGCACTCTGCAGGAAAGCGCGAGGATTTTGCAGCCCAGAAGGCTGAGCTATTTTCCGGCCTGAGCACAGAGCACTCTCCCCCACAGGCGTGGGCTGCTCTAGAGGAAAGCCTCAGCTCTGCGGCTGCTGCCTGGCAGTGATGGAGCTGTGCTGCCATGCCAGTCCCTTGCAGGGCTCCTCTCTTCGGTGCCCTCTCAGCACAGCCACACAAAAGGGAGTTCGCTCCCAGCTCTTCTTTTTGCAGCTGGCCCCAGTGAGAGGGTCCCACCCACACACCCAGGACACAGGCTGGAGGCTTCCCTGCCCTTCTTGTTTTTCCTGTACAGGGACAACCCCAAATTTCTACCTGAGCACCCATCTCCTCCAGCCCCTCCCCAGCCCAGCCCCCCCAGGGGTGATGCAGGCAGTGAAACCCCCGCAGTCGTGGTACCCATGGAGGAACACGGCCATGGGCATCCCCCCAGCTGAGGTCAGGGACTCCCACTCTGCACAGCCAGGAGCAAGACGGGCTCCCACCCTCACTCCTGCAGGCACAGGGGGAGGCAAGACTGTCATCCCCGGGCAGGTGGCAGCGGCTGGAAGGAGCCTGCCCCCCCAACAAGCTCCAGCCGAGCGCCGTGGGTGGGAGGAAGCTTCCCAGAAGACGGAGAGCTAAATAAAGGCAAGGCCTGGAACAACCCGGGGCTGCCAGCTATTTATTCTAGCATGCCTGTACGCTGCAGCGCAGGAGAAAGATATTTTAAAGCTGCTGCAAGGAAGCTTGTCTGTCTGCCTGGGTTTGTTGATCAAAAAACCTAATTATCAACACTCCCCACCGACATCTGAGCCCAACACCACCTTCAGCCAAGTATCTTCCTAAACCCACCTCCCTGAGGCAGCCAGCCCCTCCATCAGTGCTACGCTGACGCAGATGCTTGGAAAAAAGGCTTTAGCGTATACAGAGCAGTAAGAGCTTGGGGAGCATCCCCACCCTGCATGCATTTTACTTCCGTCCAGCCCTAATGAGAAATTTCTAAACAGCTTTTCGCATCTAGGGCTCACCCTTCTCCATTCAAACTCTCATAAGCACTTATCTCTCTGGGCTTACAGATCTCATTTCCTGTAAAAAAAAAAAAAAGGACACCCTGACCTCCTATTAAAAAAAAGCAACCACTGCAATCTTTGTTCTTGAATATGTATTTTTTACTGAAAAAATCATTCATAAATTAACAAATACAAAAATGTACAAACACATGGGTAAATAAACGTAATGACACAAAGGATTGCTTTGCTCAGAAGTGTGTGTGTGTTTTAAAACACTAGTCTTCAGTGCAAATATGTCCCCCTGGCACCTCTTAAAAACATAACAGTAAGCTCAAAAGCCATGATGATGGAAAGCTACTTTAAGAGTTTAAAGCCACTTCTGATGGTGAACGACCTGAAGCATGTGGCTGTTGCTCAGACGGTACCTCCCTTAGAGAAGCAGAGCTTTACAGGTAAATTAACTGTCAATAAATAGTTTTGCAAATAAAACCCACATGGCTCATTTAAAAAAAAAAAAAAACAAAGAAAAATCAGCATCGAACAGGACCTGCCCTCCAGCGGGGCTGACCGACGGTGTTGACATGGAAGGGGCGAACGAGTGGCCTTGTTGAATTTCAGCTGCCAGAATATGTACAAGTTCTCCTTAATACGAGAATTTTTACACCATAACAGCACATGCGCTTGACAGTATGTTTTTAACAGTTACATTTACTATACAGTATTTGACATAGCTGATAAGATTAACAGTGCACATTTTCAGATATTCCACATTTTAAAAAGGAAAAAAAAAATAAATTTAAACGTGATTAGAACAAAGGAACTATGAAGAGGGATGCTGCTGGGGGGGTGGGGTGGGAAACGGACCCTTTTGTGCCAACCTTAGAGTGCATTTCTGAGCAGAGGTAACGGCTTTTTGTTCAACACAAGGTGCGATGGGTGTCAGGTACACATCGAAGGATCCCAACTAAGGTAGTTTAACACCTACTCACACACACATGCATGATTCCTCGGGTAGTGAACTCGGACTAGTTGAAATACATTCCTTGTTTGAAGCACCATTAAACAAAGACAGATTTCTAGCAAGGTCTCAAGATGAAAGAGAAGAGGAGCAGAGCAACGCGGGTTCAGCATCTGAAAAGGGTCCACGTGAATTAGAGATAGAGATTCACAAGCAAAAGTCTTTATTGCTATATGCGCCATAAAAAGCAAATCCTCACCTCTGCCTATAAATAACCAGGTTGAACCCCCTCGGGAAGCGAGTTTAAAGCACACCTAAGTTCAAAGACTTTAAACCCAAGTGACAAACTTATCAGCGCTTTTCAAGGGCAGGCTCGCTGTCCTCTCATACCGGCCGATAAGATCTACACAACAAGAACTTGTGTTTTCTAAACTAACATTTTCTGGATACAGGTTAGGAATGCCCTGGGCAGTCACACCCACAACAGATGCGTATGGGGATCATACGTCCACAGAACCGAGAAAACAATGTAAACCATGAGAAGTTAAGGAAACCGAAGGCAAACAACACAATAAAAAGAAATTTAAAGTACTTCGGAGGTTAAGTACCCACCATTGTTATGTATAAATACAAATTAAAACGCAACCCCCAACGTATTTACTTTTAAGTCAGAGAGGTCCGGTAAAAGTGACAGTGTGGGTGCTGTGTAAGGACTGGATTGAGCGTCCGCAGGGAGCCCAGCCTACCCACCGCGGCCCTGGGGAAGGAGGGGATGGCAGGGGGAAGAAGGGAGGGGGCACGCCAGTTTGGATGGGGTGTCAGACCAAGCTCTTTGGTTCCCGGTCCTCATTTCTCCCCCCCCTCCCCATGATTCATGTGTCCTTCATTTCTCTCACTAACCTGCGACAACCTGCCCCACCAGCTGGGCTTGTGCGAGTGCTGCCAGGTGCTGATGGTGACAACCAAGTGCCCTACCTGGCTCCGACAGCACTTCAGTGTGCTGCTAGATTTACACAATAAATACAAAATAAAACAACCTCCCAAACCACACCGTCTCATTACAGGCGTGCTGGCAGGGTGCTGTGGGCTCAGGGCGGCGTGGCCAGCTGCCCCATCCCGAGGACAGCACGTGGGCAGGAGACACCCACCTGGGGCTGCAGCAGCGCAGATGCGAGCTCTCGAGCAATCTGCCAAGCTCGCACTTGCCATCAGCAGGATGTACAGCAACAGGCAAGGGATTTTATTCCATATGGCTTTTGGATTCATTTGCACATGTTGCAAAAGCAACAGAAAGGGTTTGGTGGTAGCGTTTTGCTTTTGTTTAGTTGGTTTTTTGGGTTTTTTTTGTTTTTTGTTTTTTTTTTTTTTTTAATAAATATTCCCGTTTCCTCACTCTCACTGGAAAAAGCCACCCCCGTGGTTTCTGGAATGAGCGATGACACAGCTGTATTTCTCATCCACTACATTGGAAAGTTTAGGGCCCTGTCCCACAAACATTTCTGCATATGCACAGCTTAAATCATGCAAGCAGTCTCACTGGCTTAAAAGGGAACACCTTGCACAAGTAAAGTGTAAACACAAGTGTTTACAGAATTCAGGACTAAAATGAGTGACCGTATGTAAACCTCTAGCTTGGATTTGAGCATTGGAGAAAAATAAAAAGGGGCAATTTACACAGCATATTTACACTTACACTTCTTTAAGAAGCGATTCTGTTGTATATACTTCAAGCAGGTCATTTAAAAAACCGCACAGACATAAAATGGTATCAGAAGTTGTTTGATCTCCCACCAGGGCAGTTGCCAACCAAATTGCTCCCGAGGTTCACCGTCGAGAAGCCAGAGTCCCTCAGCTGAGCCACTTCCTGGAGGAGAAAGTGCGTCCCAGGCGAGTCCCGGTGCCAGAGATTGCTGGAGGAGGAATGTGGAGACGAGAGCAGCAGGTCAAACCGTTGTCCTGAAACCCAGAAAGCAAGTGGCGGAAAAAAGAAAGAGACTGCTGAGCTCGCTGCACGAGTATCGGGCTGGATTGGTACAGCTAGGGCAATTTGTGCGTGCGCTTTCAGCCTTATTCTCCAAAATACTGTGATCCTTCATTAGACAAAGTGTTGCTTGTCCTCGATAATCCTTGGAAAAGAAAGTCTAGTGTGGTGCTTTCTTGGTGAAGGGCAGAGCAAAGTTATTTTCTCCTCTTAATATTCGGTCACCAGAGCCAGCTCTGGTGTCAGGTTAACAGTGATGTTCTTATACAAGGCGTCATACGTGACGTTTGGAAAGTAGTTCAAGTTATTGAGGCCGTCCAGGGCTTGCCTTTCTTTTGACTTCCTCAGCAAGGCATACCTGTGCAACGAGAACCAGAGGCCAGAGTCACTTCCCTGTGTCCCACAGAGCCCTGCAAAGTCCTCCCAACGCTACTAAAAGACCTTAAAACAGCCAGTCCCAGCAGCAGTCACAAAACAAAGCATTTTGAGCCCTTAATAAAGATAATCATCACATTTTCTATATTGGTAAATATCCAAAACTTTAGAAAATTACCATCCATCACTTGATGAAGAGCAAAATCCTCTCTGTGCCACCAGCAAGCACTCAGCCATCAAACAACCTGTCATTCCTACCCGAAGCCTGCGCGTCCCATGCACAGGAGGGGGCTGAGTTCGGGGGTCCTGCCAAGCCCTCACCAGCCAGCTCATCCTGGAGAAAAGCAGCTGATGGCTGATGTGGTCCTTTCCATTTTTAAGAAACTGGACCACAAACAAGAGCAGAACTAAAAGGTTTTGGTCCGAGGGATGAGGGACGAGGAAGTAAAACTAGAAGAATGATGGTTTGGGGAAGGAAACTGCAGCTGGTGCACAAAACCAGCCTCAACCAAATTTAGGGGCAGCACAATGAAATAAAGGTGGGAGGGAAAAAATATAATAAGCAGAAACATTTTGGCAGGACAGGACACTGACTTTCCAGGGGCCTGGCAACACCAGGGCAAGTGGGAGCTGGGCTGGGACCTGGGGGCAGAAAAAGCACCGGGGAAGGGATGTGCTGGGAGGAAGAGGAAGACTGGGTCAAAGCGAAGAGGGAAGTGCCAAAATTGGCTTCAAAGAGGTCACAGCATCAGGACATGGGCAGGACACCTCATGTCTTGATGAACACTTTCCTTCTCCACCGTGAGAGGTGTCAGGTCCCCCCTGCTTGGGTGGGAGAAGCAGCAGGGCTTTCAGATGGCCGCGGTGAGCACTTGCCAGTGGGTAAGCGCAGAGCGGAGGGAAGCAGAGATTTCAGAGGCGGGACACAGAAGGTATCTATTGCTAAACCTCGCCTAGGCTGGGCATCGGGCTCCTGACGCAGCAGCACGCACAGGAGTGCTCAGCAGCGTGGGTACCAGCCCCACTGGGGCCAACGGCTGCCTTGTCCACCTTCACCGCAGACCCCCCCTCCTGCAGCACTGACCCATAGCTCCTGCTGACTTCGAACCAGGGCTCCTGGCTGGGGCCGGGAGGAGACCAGCGAAGCCTTAGGAACAAGAGCTCAACCCCTCTGCACTCCCAGCCTTCCACGCTTCAAGGGTTTGACTAAATATGGCTTTTTAAGCAAAACCAACTACTTTTTTTTTTTTTAAGAGTGAAATGAGAGAAGAATCTCTTACTGGCTGCATTCTGTCTGACAGAGAAATGAAAACTAGGGCTAAAGGTGACATAACCTCAAATGGAAACTCCCCCAAAAATGAGTTTTCTGTAAGAAGAAACCAGCAGCTAGCTCAAATGGCACCTGCAACACAAACCCTCCTTGCTGCCTCTTCGGCCAGCAGCGGCCAGAAGCCCCTCTGCAGAGCAAGCAGAGCTTGCACTGCCCAGCAGCTCATCACCCACGAGTGTTAATTCCCACAGTCGTTTGTGAAAAAGGTGTTTCTCTGCTTTTCTGTTGCATAGTTTTCAGAAGACTCAAATTCCACCAAGATCCCCTGGCAAAAGCAGCCATTTGACCAACCCTTGTACTCCCCAAAACAACCCGGCTCTTGGAGGAAGGGGATGGAGCCCTCCTGGAAAGCTCCAGGGATAATTTAACTTTTTGAGAGAAAAAAAAAAAAAGACAAAACGTCCACTACCAAGTAACAACACTGCTGGGTGACGTTACTCCTGCAATAGCAACTGCCTTCGTGGTACAAACCCAGGGTGTTGCTACTGGATTCCGTGGATTCTGTTGGTGTTCTAAAAGACACCTGATGCTTCAGCAGCCACACAGCATGAAAGCCCCCTGCTCTCTGCCTTCATCAGGCTGAGCAATGCCTCCTTCACCACTCACATCAGGCTCTTCTAGAAACATAGAAGCTTCTCTGACGTCTGGCATCAGCCACCCTCTTTAGGAACATCCCCCTCGAGACACAGGACAGGCCCCCAGCCCGCCACCAGGCTGTCGTGCTGACAACCCCCTCTCTTTTGGATGGCATCCAAGCAGCTACAGCCACAAAGCAAGGACCCACCATCGTAGGGATGGAGGGTATAAAACGTAGGGATGGAGGGAGCCAGACAGTGCTCTGCCTCCTTTATTTCCTACAGCTAGTTTCCTTCCTGAGTTAAGGCTGTTGCTGCCCTCAAACAGCTGCAGGGAGCCTTGTACACAGTATAATTTGTGAAGGGCTTTGGGATCCTTAAAAAAAAAATATATATATAAAAAAAGAATTCACTTGCCTTCCTAGGAACTGCACTTCTCCCCGATGATGGTGGGGAATTGATTTGTATTTCCCCGTGTCTCCTTCTGGTCGAGTCACTGAGTAGCCTGCGTACTGCACTCTGCATTAGAAAGGGAAGAAATACAATAAATTAAATAAAAATAAAACCCAACTGTCGCCTTTGCTTTGCCGTCAGCGCTTGCCAGGACAGCAGTGTTAGTACGCTTGGGGGTCTTACCGCAGCTTTGCCTTTCCGCCCAGCAGATAAGCTATGCAAACCTCCCCACTCCAGCCTGGGCTCCGGGTAAGTCCCACAGCGCTCGGCACCTCAAGGCTTGAGCTCAGCTGAGATCAGTTTGAGCTCAGCAGCGTGGGATATTGCACACAGAAACAACCATTTCCCAACCAAACTTCTCTGTTTGCTTCCCATCTACCGCCTACGCAGGCTGGAGGGGCTCCCGTCCCCAGCGAGCCACCGCAGCCGGGTGAAGCAGGAGCAGCCAGCCCAGCGCCGGTGGCAGAGGGCACCATGCTTGCCCCCGCAGCACGCGGGCAGCTTGGCTCGCAGACCCAACCAGCAGAAGCGGAGTTCAGGCACGTCAGCTGAGCCGAGCCCATACCTGTTCCAGAGGTCATCGTCTTCGCCACCCCAGCCCCAGAAGGCATTAGGGAAACCGTTGATCTTCTGAAACTGCTCGACAGTCAGGCCACTCACGCCGCCAAAGAACTCGTTGTAAGGGAGCCTAAGCGGGAGAGAAGGGGTTAGGGCAGAGCCTCTCAGCACTGCACGCTCCCCTTTGCGACGGGGAACGCCTGAACTGTAAGGATGCTATTTCTTCTATTCCACCCTCATGTTTACTTTGCACAAAGCATGGGAAGCAAACCAACATTCATCTTCTGCTTTTTTAAAAAAAAAATAAAAAATCTAACACTGGCTCCTTAGCTATTACGGTAGTGCAGAGGAAGAACAGTGCTTACAGATACATGTACTTATCCAGCTTGGCTGCAAAGTGCCTCGGCATCTGTCCACACCCATAATAGTTACGGTCATTTTCTGGTATGTGGTCCACATCGTGAAAGATGAGACAGTCCCAGTCCAAGTCCTTCATTGCTTCCCGAAAGCCAACATTGAAGAGCATGGCACGGTTAAAGGGTTGGTTTCCAGCCTAGGGGAGAGAGAGTTCCTTCTCAAGGGGAGCCCGGTGCAGTTTGTGCTCCACGTGTGCATTCTCACTCTTATCTAGAAAACTGCGGACGGCAACCATCTCCCACATCGGTGCCACAAAAGGAAATGATGTATTGGAACAGACAGACTAGTGACATCAACCAAGAACTTAAGTATTCAATTTACTGTGCGGGAGCAAAAATAAAGATGCTGAAGTCTTATTACTCAAGACACTTGAAAAAAACACGCGATTTTGATCAATCTTTTTAAGATAGAGCTAAATATGAAGGTACATTTACTGGATGGATGAAGCCAGATAGCTTAAGTGACAGGTTCACATAAACATCAAATGACAGTCTTATGTTTTACAGCCTTGAAAGTCTTCTAGACACTGCCCAGACAAGAAATGCATAACTCTGGTCAGGCCATTCCTGTGCTTCAGGCCTCCTCTGCCTGCCTGATGCTCCCCAGAACTACTACAGAGATACACAAAAATAACGCAGCTTTGTCTAAACTGCGAATACCTGGTTCAAAGTGGTTATTTTTTATATATCTCCTTCAATATAGTAATTTTTTTTTAAATGGAATCTCTACTTTATTTTTTAGTTAAAAGCAGTAATTTTTGGGCACGCCTCTCAGCTGTACCACTTTTATGCAGAACGGGACAACTTGAACATTGCAACATGAACCCCCAACCTTTAAATGATGCCATCCGATAGGTAAATGCCTCGGGACACAGCGCAGAGCTGCATTTTGAGCGCAGCACGTCCGTGCCCCAGCGGCTGCCGCCCCGACCGCCCCTGGGCTCACTCACTTGTTCCACAACGTAGAAGGCAAACTGTAAACGTTGCCGCTGCAGCATGGGAATAAGGTGTCTGAAGAGGACAGGAAGATGCTCGTATCGATTGCGGAACGGGATCAGGATCGCCACCTGACGAGGAAAAGACACGGCTCTTACTGCACCGCACCAGCAGCTCCTGCTGCAGACAGACCCCCGGGCCGGGGAGCAGGGCTGGCTGGTGTTATGGGAGGGGGAGCAGCACTAAACGTGGTGTCTCAGCTCTCCCATGTAGGGCTGAGCAGCCTGAAACGCTTCCAACCCCCACAACGTGGATTTCCTATTCACTTTTTGGGAAATTTTTGCTTTGGGGAAATTCAACATAACCTTGAGTGGGAGGGAGACCCACAGCTCCCCCAGACAGCAGGAGTCGGGCCAGGCACTGCTACCACGCTGCCCTAAGCCACCTCCCTCTGGGGACAGGAGTCCTCAGCAGCGTCACCTTGCCTCTCTGGGTCACATCCCACCCCAGACAGGGCGGCAGGGGAAGCAGGCAGGTGAGCTCCCTGCCTTAGCAGCCCATACAGAAGCTCAGAGTTGACTCGTGCATCACTAAAGCAGCCCCCGAGCTCAGCATTTCTCCCCCAGGCACTGCAGCCCCACACTTCAGAGATCCTTATATTCATTACTCTGGCGCTGCAGCATATCAGAGACGTTCCCATTGATGTCTCCCCGCCACGCGCCTGGGACCCTCCGTCCCCCTGTGCTCAGCAGGGACACAGGGCTCCCCCGTTACCTTCCAGCGAGGCAGGCAGTCGCTCGGCTTCCAGTGGCCTCCCAGCTTGATGGAAGGGTCTTTTGAGAAGAACTGGTGGATATCCTCCATGGTGATCTCGCTCATATTTACATCAATGGGGCCCTCTGTGGAGAAGCAGAGGAGGAGGTCAGGAACCCCTGCCGTCCTGGTGCCTGCTCAGAGAAGCACTCTGCTGCATCCCGGCCCTCCAACCCCAGCACTGAATGCAGGCAGCCTCTTCTTTCCCCCTCAAGCACCAACAAAACCAATTAGGAAATGCTGCTGACACGACTTGTAACACCTCCATCTCTGCGCAGCCTTTGTGGCTGGCCGCTGTTGGATGTGGCTCTCCATCAGACCCACACTGGCCAGAGGAGCCCTCTACTTCTCCATACAAGCTTCCAGTAGACAAAAAACCCTACACCTCAGAGAGCGTTTTCCCCCTTTTAGGAAACATTTACCCGCAAAAGCCCAATTTTCCACTGCAGTATTGCTTTGGTGGAAGCATTTCTCCCTTGGGGGGTTCCAGCCTGTTGCCTGCACCATTCCCTGCCCAGCTGTATGCGGTACAGCTCGGGGCTGGGACCGGTGCTTAAGAGAGCCACCCCACCGGCGCTGCCCCTGGAAAAGGGGCTGGCCAAGCCTTTTCACCGGCTCCCAGCGCACAATCCCTCTTTTGTTTGCGTTTGCCAAGCGATGGGCTCCTGCTTCGGCAGGGAGACATGCCTCCAACGTAGCAGGGATTAATTTGTGTAAGCGCATAAACAATGATTTCCCAGGAGGGAATCGGCCTCCAAACAGGGCTCCCATTCATCCCCAGGTGCCTGGCGGGGAAAGGTGCAATGCCAGCGAGCCGGGGAACGCCACAATGTGCCCTCCAAAGCCATGGGGAGCAGGAGAGGGGCATGGGGCTGCCAGGATGCTACTCACTCATAGAAGGGAGCCTCTCGGGACAGGTGTGGTTGGGGAAATAGGTAAAGTCTTCAGGAAGAAACGTTGTGGCTTGCAGAAAGGTGTCATTGTGGTTCAGATCAAGAGGATAATCTGGGGAATAGGAAGAAAAAAAAAAAAAAAGAGAGAGAGAGAAAAAAAGTTTACACTTGAGCTGCAGGTCTTTGTTATTTCCAGCCACCTCCCCTTGCCACTGTGAGCAGACTCCAAAGCCACACATGGCTGAGGATGCCCCCATGCAGCACGAGCTCTAGACTTAGAACCCAGCTGGGTGCTCATCCCCACCCCGGGGCAGGTGGCTGCAGAAGCCCTGGCTGCCTTAGACAACACCACACCAAAAAAATCTTCATGTTTTCTGGCCAAGGGATGAATTTTGAGTGTCACTTTTAGGTATCACAAACAGCTCAAAGCAAAGGAGCACATGGTGCTTGGAAGGAAAAGCTACTTAGCACCCTGTCCCTGAAGGATGGCAGCACAGGAGAGGGGACGTGCTCCTCCAGTGGGTTCTTTTCCTAACAGGCCCAGAGAGGGAAGTCCCCAGGCAGGTCCAAATGCCAGCAAGGACTGTCAGTGAAGCAGCCTGCACAGGGAAATCCTGCCTCGAGTCCTCCTCAAAGGATCAATAAAAACTATCACATTACATGCAGCCTTTCCTCCAGTTTGCATCATGCAAGAGCAGAGGAGCCCCCGTGCTCCAGCAGTCAGGGCAGTGCCCAGCACGGCACATTTCTCCAGCCCCACCGTTCTTCTGCATCCTTTTACCTCCTGCGCAAAACCCCTCCAGCCTCTTACACCTGTAGATGTTTTAAGGAGAGTTTTACGCAACCATGAACTTCTGCTTTCTACAACAAAGTCAACAGCTTTGCACAAGACATCTTTAGCCAAGTATGACCTTTATTTTAGGCACTAGAAAAAGTTCCCTGCCTGTAGTAAAGCACCAGCTGCTACAGGAGGATGCTGCCTCTCCACTTTCTCTGAGCATCAGATGCTTAGTAGAGGGTTGGCCTTTTGGTCCCCAGCACCCAGGGCACAAGCCCCAACTTTACACCCCACAGAGGTCCTGGAAAGTGGCTGTTTAGGGGTGAGCCACCCAGTCCCATCACAGGCAGCCCCCAGACCTACCAGGATGAGGTCTCATCCTTTCCAACCACCTTACCATGTCCGGGCATTCCTGCAGCAGCTGGCTGCAGAAGCATGAAACAGGGCTGACATTCACCGTGCTGATTCCAAGCAAGAGCAGCCCTGGTTTCTCATGAGCACAGTACAAACAAGCTGGTGTTCAGGCACCCAGAGACAAAAAAAAAAAAAAAAAAAGTCTAGTGTTCCCCTGCCACCCCCTGAAAGCTGTCCAAGCAGCTCTGCGAAGCCTTGGACACAAAGGCTGCAAGTGATCCATCAGCAAACAGTCGATTTACAGTAGGTAGCCAGATTTTTAAGCTATTTTACTGAACCCAGTGTGAAATTCAGATTTATTTTTTTTTTTAAAGCAGCAGTTATAACCTTTCAAATTAAGCATACATTTAGTTTCAAGAACATATTGATAGCAAAAAGGTTTTTATCCTGAGAGCAATTTAATAAACCCAGAATTACAGTGTAGTGAAGTGAACGAATCGGCTAAGATTAAGAGTTAAGAATTGAAGTCACATTTAAGGATAGGGACATTTAAGTAATTGCATAAGCGCAGTACATTTGCCATAGCAGAAGGGCTGCATCTAATAACCACATCATTGATATAGCAAGAAAAAATAATCTAGTGACAATTTAATCTTTTAAAGCAAAGCAGGGAGGGTTGCTTTTACCTGCAAGGTCAAAATCTTTCATTTAAATCAATTGGGACAAGTCATTGCTGGCCTGATATTTCAGCTAACTTTATTGTGCTAGTATCTACCATCACATCATTAATGCTGTTTATCCACTCAAATAAGTGTACCCAAACTATCTCAAACTCAAGATGGACTTGTAAACAGAACCTAAGGGCTTTTCAAGTATGATAGATACCATTTTGGATGTTTGATACTTCTCTAAATTTCAGTAACCGAATTCCCATTAAATTCCTATCACCAGAGCATGCTCTCAGTACTTAGTCCAGCTGACAACACATGGTGAAGCTCAACTCCCCTTTTTTGCACAAAGGGCTGCTTTTTCTGCTTGTGGAAGCACAGAAGGGACCCCTCTCGGCTCACCGAACAGGCAACCTATTATTGCATCCATTAGCAAATGATGAAAAAGTTATAAATTACTTCCTCATTTTAATAGAAGAGGAAAACAAGTTAAGGGGAAAGAATAAATGCAGATGGATTGGGACAAGCACGCTGCGCTTGCATCAGACCACCCTGTGCTTGGTCACCTTGCCATTCAGGGTGGGATATTGCATTTTTAAGGAATCTGCCCAAAAATTAATGCCCTAGGTCCCAGGAAGACACACACACAAGGCAGCACTGTCCCCTCCCAGCCCCTTGGTGGGACACGTGTGGTGTGCAGGAGAGGTTACAGCTCAGAAAGCATCAGCAGCCTCCTACTTTCCAGTGCTCCCATGCACCTGGAGCAGGGACAACAAGGGCCACAAGGTCTTCTACTGCCCAGATTGGTTTGTGACCTGTGCCAGCTCACCCCTGGCAACAGCATCCCTGTCCCTGCTCCGCATGCCTCTCCTGGGAAGCGGGGAAGGGATGCAGGGATGTGCAGGGATGTGACACCTGCTGCTGTCTGTGGGGTAGGACATGGGTAGGAGAGCCTGGGAGCTGCTTCCAGCAGCTCTGAGTCATGACAGGGACAGCCAAGGACTTTGCTGGGTCCCTCCCTGCAGCCGTACCAGGGAGGTTTGCTCTCCCAGCCATCACACTGCTCGCAGCCATGTGGGGAGGATGCACTAACCAGGCAGTGCCGCCCACCCAGATCCCATCGAGGTGCCCAAAAACAGAGTCGGGAAGGGAAGATACGGATCCCGATGTTAGTATAATCCTTGTGGCCACAGTGCCACACGCCTTCCAGATGTCACCACCATGCATCACACATCTGCTTTGACCTGCCTGCCAGGGAAGGACACCCAAGGTCAGTGCATAGGGCTTGTCTATGTTAAAACCATCCTCGCGGCTGGAGCTCTCGGGGCAGGAGGGACATCAGCCCATGCCTGTGGAGCTGGGATGGATAGGAGGTCTGGGTGCAGCCAGTTATTTCGGTAGCAGCAGTACCAGTATCACTGACGCTAATGCGGTAACCGTTTCCCTGTCTGCCACAGGCAGCAGGAGCACACAGCAGATTTTTTGGAGGGCTCGGAGCCCCAAGGACCAGGACCACAGCAGGACAGTGGCTCTCATCTCCACAAGCAGCAGCGGTGGAGTGTCTAACCCTCCTCCCCTCAGGGGATCAGCTACTTCCTCACCCTACGTTTGCGTTACTCGATGTTTCCAGCCTTAAAAATAGCCCAGGCTGGCAGCCCCGGCCGGCTTTGGCAGGGAGAGGAGACGACCTGGGGTGTCGATCTCTTGCGCAAGTTGATAATTCCCCTCCCGTGCCCATCCCCGGTCAGAGTACAGCTGACCTGGTGGCCGCACCATCTGCCCCTCTGCGGGCCGGGCAGCAAGGACACGGCTTGTATTTTTTATTAATAGGGAAATAATCTTGCCTTGTAAAACTATCGGCCCCTGCTGATGAACCCTCGCAGCGGAGGAGCTGAGCTCCATGGCACTGCCGCTGCCCGATGCCAACCGCACCAACGTGACATGTCAGCGGGGGGAAGGGACACGCTCGGTGTCACACCAGCCCAAAGGCAACACCTCACCCTGCCTTACACGCAGCCTTGTGAATTTGTGCTTTGTTGTACCATATTTACACCAAAACTTGTAACCCTGTTATCAGCTTGATATCGCGGACAATGAACAGCCTGGGAGCAGGAGCCTGCAACTCCACTCCCTCTATTCTGCCCAAAGTTCAATATATTATTTGTGGCAGATCTCCAGCCAAGTCATCTCAGTTCGTCCTTGCATGGGAAGAGTGAAGCTTATGACCACAGGCTCCTCCACGTGCACGGAGCCAGGGCTCTGCGCACGCGTGAGCCTGGGAAGTTATTTTTTAAATATGAAACCTGATCCTTGCACTGAATTTGAAAGTGTTTACCCTCAGACTGGTTGAAGCTAACAAGTTTGAATTCCTGGAAAGCAAAGAGGTTTTCGGCTCAACATCCCATCATTTGAGACCTTTCCAGATTTTCACCCCATATACAAGTTAGAAGCATTTGAATTTTTAATATATATATAAAAAAACTAATATAATTTATATATAGTGTATATATATATACAGCAATTCTATATATAATATATATTTTTATGTTATATACAATATACATTCATATATATAAAAAATAAAAACTTAAGCCAATTAATCAAAGTTCCCACCCCGCATTTACCAGTATAAATTAATTCCTTCAAGGAAGAGTGCTTCAGGTCAACTCGATTTCCAATGGAAATGGAACCTTTGATCAAAATGACAACTATTCAAGAAATACCTGAGTCATTCACGCTGCTGTTCCTCTTGGCATAGGCACTGCGGACCACCTGCTCGTACACCTGAGCTCCTATTGTTCGCATGTTTTCACGAATCATGATGCCTTGGGCTTGCATCATGAAGAGGTAGGTGTTCACTGCAAAGAAAAAAAAAAAAAGGAAGTATTTCCATGAGCATCGGCTGTTGTAGGAAAGAGAAACAGGAGGCTTTTGGAACCGTTCCCAGCCTTCTGCTTGGTTTCAGCTCCCTCCTGCCAGGAGGATCGCCGGGTCGCACATGCCTCGGTTGCCCGATGGGAGCTGGGAAGGGCAGCGAGTCGGGAAGCGGAGGCGTAAGGCACGTTTGGAAACCCAGCTGGTTAATAAGGGGAACATGCCCCCAGCTAGACCTGACAATGCAGACTGTAACGCAGCACCGCAGCTTAAACAACTGTACCTTTTGCTGCCTAAGTAGGCAGGTTTAATTAGGAAATAGCATTATAACAGGAAAGTAACCTGGTCTAGTGGAAGGTGTCCCTGCACATGGCAGGGGAGTTGGAACTAGATGATCTTTAAGGTCCTTTCCAACCCAAACCACTCTATGATTCTAAGCTGCACGCCTGGAGAAGGGCACTCATTCCTAGACTGCAGCACCAAGAGCTGACACTTGCTTGGCAGAGGTACCTCAACTGGAACCACAAAAAAACGTCCCACCGCCAGTCTCTGAGCCCACCGGCAGTCCAGAGCAGGCAGAATTTTACAGCACAAGCCCCCTGGGTGCCCAGGGCCAGCCACCCCCCAGCCAGGTTTCTTCCCCCGCCTCCAGCTCCTTTCCTGCTGCCCCCGTGCCCTGGCACCGCTCGGGCAGAGCTTGGGTTTCAGTTTCAGCTGACACCCGGCGCCGGCAGGGACAGGCCCCAAAGCAAACAGCAGCCAGCACAGCCCTGCGTCACCAGCAGCACACACAGGGACAGCAGGACGGCCATCCACAGGGACAGCAGGACAGCCTCCATGTACGCCACAGCACCCCTCACCAGCATCGCAGTGCCAGCCCCCTGCAGTGACGTTTTTGGCTGAAGAATGAAGTGGGGGGGAATAGATTTTGATTTGAAAATAGGGAGGAGGGGAGATCTAAAAGGATGATTCTGCACTAGTAATTAAAAAAAAAAAAAAACAAAACAGGTCAAAAGACACTCTAGGAGGGATGAAGAGGGCACCAGCCCAAGGAAACAACAGAGACCCTGCACAGAGGAGAGCAGTAACTGATGAAATGTCACCAGGAAACATCCATAACAGACAGGTCGTTTTTACAGCAGGCGTATCACAAGCTGTAATAGCCTGAAACCGGTGGCTGCCAGTGCCAGGAAGGTACAGTCATTGCTGGAGTCACCAGGAGCGCAGATTAGATAGGGCACCCCGGAGACGGCACAGCTATCAGAGGGCAAAGTCCTCCCAAACACCACCCGCCGGTTGGTACCCACACTGACGCACTGTCCCCAGCCCCTGCCCTGCTCTACCCTTCCATACCCACAGACCAAGGCAGCCTCCAGAAAGGATTTTCCAATCCCAACCGCATTTTGTTTTCACACAGCTAAGTAAATATTTGAAAGGGCAACAGAGCCCCATGCCATGCCCAGGTGCTGTCCATGCCCAGCCTGTCTCCAAACCATTGGGAATCGCCAGATTTTCAGCAAGAAGGGGGTCGGCTGCACTAAGTGCTTGGCAACTAAATAGCTTGAAATACAGTTTTAAATGCTTATTTCCAGCCCTGCCCTCCCCATACACGTACCCTTTGTGGTGGAGCCAGTGATGGCACGCCATCAGCTACACCAGCAACGAGCAGGGGCTGCCTCAGCCAAAGTTGCATCCAAACCTTCTTTCCTCACCCGCCTCTTGTGGGGCCAGCTCTGCAACCCAGAGTAACCGCTGGGTGGGTTAGCGACAGCTACAAAATAAACGTGTGCTCTGGTGCAGTTTCTTGGCATGATACTCCTGTTGCAATGACAGTGAGAGGCAGCGAGGGCTGCTCCTGCTCAGAAAGACGAGGGGTTCGCTCTAACAGATCCCCAGGGGATAAGGCTCAAGGAAAAGCTGGCATTTTGATGTGGCACCGCAGGCCAGAAACAAACGTAGCTGAAATTCCCCATGCAAAACCTCACGCTCAGCCCTAAAAGCTCACACTCAGACTCATCTCCTGCTTGAAGCCCCAGCTTTGCCAGGCAGCTGCCAACCAGGACATATGGAAATGGGAGTTCCTGGGGGAAAAAAACCCAAAAGTTTGCGGAAATGAGCTATTTAGGGGTTAGTGGTGACTAAGCGAGCGATGCAGTGAGGCTGGCATGGCCTCGGGGTCTAGGGCAGGATGCACAGGGCAGCTCCAGCCCGACCTGCCCACGCAGGCCAGGCAGAGGGCAGGTCTCAGATGACCACAACAAGATGTGGAAGTTGGGCAGCTGCTCCTTCAGCTTACCAGCCCACGTCACAGCTCTGCCTCGGTTGCAAAGGCGACATAGTAAGGGTTGATGCTTGGGGGGTATGGCTCCTAAGGACACGTTCATAACATTACTCCAAGCTGTGGCCAGAAGCACTGCAGGACTCTACCAGGGGGCAACACAAACTAACACATCCAGCGATGGGAACAGCACCCTTCCATCCAAGCAAGCACATCAGAATGCAACTCCTAAGGGAGAGCAGCACCGCACAGCCTCACCTCGGCCATCAGCAAACAGTGAGGGTTAGAGACTGCCCAGCTCCCTTTCCAAAAACCCAAAAGGGTAATCAAGAGCCGGGGCACTGCTCCCCTCCTCTCTGCACACAGCAAAGGGTAGCGGGAGCCACTCGAGTCCAGATGTTTATCAGGAGCAGGATGCTGATAAGGGAAGGGGGGGCAGCAAGCTTGCACCTTCCACACTGCGTGGAGTCTGAGTCGGTAGCAAGGCATAACTTGCTGATGCTGAACAAGTAGTTGAGCTTTCTATTTCGTTATGCCTTCTACTCGCTGGATAAAGCAGAACCAGGTTTGGTGAAGCATGAAAGAACAGGAGAGACGCAAATCAGCATCCAGTCCCCGCTTCATTTAAGGAAGAGGGAGGTTTGTCGGGCGCAGTGAAAGCGCCGTTTGTTCCCCGCTCCCTTGGCGGGCAGACGGAGCCGGGGCTCAGCACAGCCACATGACAGGGCTTGCTGGGTCGGACTCGCTCGGAGCAGCAGTGGGAATCCTGAACAGACTGTCACAGCAGCCACCATCCCAGGGGAGCGCGAGCACAAACAACACCAGCTTTGTTTAAGGCAGCAGTTGCCTTTTCACATATTAACCCCTTTATTCAGACGATTAAGGAGATACCTGGCCACGGACGAGCTGTGTCCTCAACGTGCCACACACCCAACGCCAAGAACCCCCCATGACCATAATGACCCCAGCCCAGGGACCACAGCTCCTTCTCCTGCCCCCAAAACAACCCGCAACCACAACATAAGCTTCACAAACCCCACACTTATCCAGAACACAAAATTCACTCAAGTCAGAAAACTGGATTTAAAACACATTATTGAAAACATTTCACTCCCCATACCCACACAGTGCTGAAATTAGTGCCACGGGGCTGGCAGGGCTGGGTCTGGACCAACACTTGGTAATCACTGTACCGATCTCAAATCTCACTCCTCAGTTTCCTTCACTTTAGATGAGCAAACTGGCCATGTTTTAAATGGCCAGCCTGACCCGGCTGACCCTACAGAGCCCAGGGCCCCTGTACCCAAGAGATGGCATTTCCCAGAGCCACAGTGCCGGAGCCACCACCAGCGGAGGAAGGAGACGCTGAGCATCCCCACCACTGCCCTCTGCCCGGGGAGGAACCAGCACACGCATGCTCGGCCTGAACCAGGGTTCAGCCAGAGAACAATTCTCCGTGTTGCGAGATATTGCTAATCTAATCACATAGGATGATCTCGAAAATTACATTGGCCTTCTGCCTTTATTCCAATTGAGCACGCAGCACTTCAGACCACATACACGCAATGATAACAGCCTGGCTACAGCTGCTGAGCAGCGGAACAAGGACAGGAGAGGGATTTTAGCTGCTGTCAGAGGGGTGTCGAGATGCCCCTTTTCCTACAAATTTCCAGCAGACCCTCACTGCCCACACAGAAAATGAGCAAAATTTAAGAATCCATTTGCCCAAATTACTGCCTTAACATTATTCTTGTTAGTTCATTGAAAGACAAGTCAACCCCTCTGGGATTGAAACCATGATATCAGACCTACAGCTTGCCACCAGCTGGAGCAGAGGCACGATGGATGCTGCACCCCTCGGGATGCTGCATCCCAACCTCCCTGCCCACAAGCAACAGGGAGGGCAAGTGCTCGTCCAAAGCAGGGGTAGATGCAACAGCTTCGACCGGGGAGGTAAAGTCCAATTATATAAATGAGCATTGAAGGCTTCCTGTAATCATTTCTCTGTTGGTATTTTTGGAGCACTTCTAATCAAGAAACAGCTGACTCTCTCATGGAAAATTAATTTTACTGTGATGATATGTACTAGAAGAGGCAGCAGGATAATTTGCAGATCGGGAGTTGATTCGGAAGAGGTCTGAGCGTGATCCACACCAGCTACCAACACAGGAAGGGGACAGACCGGACACAACTTGCTCCTGACCCCAACATGCTTCCGCCACCTGCGGAAAGGACCTTCCTCCAGCATCCCCCAGCATGGGGATGGTGCGGTACCCCAAGCCCCATGCTGGAGAGACAGACGCTGGGTCAGGAAGAGGGGCCATGCGGTTCACGGCAGCCCCGCACGCTTACAGCAGTATCAGTGTCCAGCACGGCGGCCAGGCTTTCCTGAGGAAGGAGCGGGTCTTCCTCTGCTTCTGAGATTTAGGGCTTTCTGTCACATTCAGCATTTTTCCCGGTTCATTAGTCCATCAGCGCTGCAGAAGCGCAGAGAGGCTGTTTGTGAGTTTATCACGCTCTCACTACAATGTGCAGTGTTCTCCAGCCGGCACCCAGGGCTCTGGAGCAGCTGGACCCCGTCCCGACAAGGGCAGCCACCGCGAGCCCCTGCCCTGCCCTGGGAGCACACATCCCAACCAACACAGTCATAAATCAACATACAACCAGGGAAGCTGCCGCTGAACAAACCGCTTTGCCATATATCCGAAGTGCCTGACAGAGCTTGCAGGACGCCTGTGTGGGGGAGACACAACAGGAGATCCAGAGATGTGACTCTGGAACCGGGGAAGGTCCCGCAGGCAGCAGGAATGGGTACTGAGGGCATTCCCAGCACCCTGCCAGGGCTGGGAGACCCTGCCCGTTGCAAACAACTCCCACAGGGCCAGGAGACAGCAAACCAGCAGTCAGTCATGTCTACATCAAGCCTTTTGTTAAGCTCTCCCAGCAGATCCCCAGCATCAACTCAGCTCCATTAGCATTAGCAAATACAAAGGGGTTTAATCAAACTAAGCCTCCAAGGAACAGATAGATAGTTACAATAGTCTTAACTCATAAACAACCTAACTAGGATTTTTAGCAGCATCCCATCTCTAATACACCATGAGACCTCTGTCGCTGTTAACCTTCCAGCAGCACCAAGTTTCCCAGATGTACAGAGTGCCAGAACAATTAAATATGAGGTTCCTATTAGTTTTAGAGAATTTAATATTAATGCTGTCACTGTTACTTAGCCCTTCGCCTATAAATAGCACAGGAAGGAATAATTTGATATGTTAAGTGGTCTAAGAATTAACAGTGCGGCAGCAGCACTGAGCTGGTAATTACAAATCACCCGTCCCCAAAATTGGCAAGTTCACAGCCTGCACGTGCACGAAGCAAGCAGGGAAGATGGGAAACTGCAGTGATGCTCGACCAAAACCTGAATATGGGGAATTTGCATCTGAACTGTCTTAGTGAAAAATGGCCCTGGGGAGGCTTCAGCAAGGGGGAAGAAAATTCAGGTTATTCTAATAGTCCCTAAATTTTTAATGTACACTTTAAGACGTCAACTTTCAGTTGCAATCCCACGGCTGGCTGAGCTAAGGTGTTTGTGCCGTTCACTTTGAAGAACAGTGCACTGATTTTAGGATACCTAGCAAGAGGAGCACGATGCGCTCTGCACACATGGGAAAACTCGGAAGGCCAAGGGAACTCATGGAGCATTTGCAGCACCAAAGCACCCATGGAAGGTGCCCTGCAGCCTGGCAGCAGCCAGGGCTGGCGGCGGGATCGAGCCCCAGGTCACCGGGGCACTGAGCAGCCCAGCGCTGGCACACACGGTACGCAGCTCCACACAGGGGATGCTGCGGGTGGGGAAACCAGAGGACACAGTTTACCCCTGCACTGGGGCAGGAATGCTGAGGATGGCTGTAAAATCACACAGGGCTTTGCAAATCCCAAGAGCAGCTCAATTCCTGGGCTCCGCTGCAATTCCTCTCTGCGAGGAAGGGCGTAGCGACATGTGCAGGCTGGAGCATAGAGCATAACAAGCATTTGCCCAAGTTAAATATTACCTTTCCTAGCGAGATTCAGACTCTCCTACTTTAATTGCAGCTCAGGAGATACAATTGCACATGACTGCATCTCCTGTTTATTTTCCATCCCTCCCTCTTTGCGGCAACGGGCAGCTCTCCCCATCTACGGCCAGCCTGCCTTCCCCATCTCGCCTCCCTTCGCCAGGGTCAGCGCAAACGCTTCCAAGGAGAAAAAGAGCATCAGCTGCCAGCAGATTTCTCCGCACGCAGAGCATAAAAGCACAGCACTGGCTGGGCACTTGTGGGCTCCGCACAGTTAAATGCGCAATAAAAGGCTCTTCAACAGGCGGAGGGAAATGGTTGCTAACCTCTCTGGCTGGCAGCACCCGCAGGCGGCTGCTGCTGGCCACCGACAGCAAACATTTACAGTTCGGCATTTGTTCCTTAGGTTCATTGGGAGACAAAGTGTTGGAAATTCCTGCGTCCCGGACACCATCTCAAAGCAGCAGGAATCCTGACGCCTGAGCCCGATGCTGACATAGGATAAGGATGAGGAAATAGAGGGAGAGCTTCGGTTAAGAAAAAAAAATAATAAGAATTAGGTGACTGCTTCGGCAAGCAAGGGAGAGGACGAACAGGCTTTTCAGATACTCCCCAGCGCTGCCCCTAAAGCAGGAGGGCAGGGAAGGACGTGGGCTGCTCGGGACAACCCCTCTTCCCCCAGGTCATGGGAATCAGCAGGGCTGCAGGAGAGAAAGGAAATCCTCTGCTGCAGGCAACCCCCCCACCAACCTGAGCATCCTACTCATCAAATAAGCAGCCTTAGGATGTGCAGGAAAAAGGGGACACATGGGGTGGTACTGCCCAGGAAATGCATTCAATAGGGAGTTTTCATCCAGGCTGTCCTCCACCAGTTGAAGCAATCTAGAAAACAGCCAGACCACAGCAGAGAATAGAAGACAGGTTGGATTTGGATTTAAAATTTCTATATACATCACACACCATTTAAACAGATTTTGAAATCACCGATTGTTAGTCTTCCAAATTAGGAAATTATATCCATTGGAAAGTATAAAATTGTCAAGATAAAAACAATTTAAGAGTCATACATTTAGTGACTCAGTTCACATGGTACAACTGCACCGTTTGAAGCTTAAACACCCTGACTTTGATGGAGGAGAAGAGAATGGGACCGTTGTTTAGGATATTCCCCAAAAAACCAGACAAAGACCTGATTTTTCAAGCATGTTTTACAAGTTCAGTGTGGCTGAACAAAAAGGGTTGTCACATGTACAGCCTCATGTTTGCTGCAACTGAGCTGTTCCAAACAGGGGTCCGGGATGTTGTTTCTGGCCAGTGGTTTGCCTCATACACCAGGCTGGACCATCCCAGTTAACACACATGAAACAATACGCCTCCCAGTTGTCATGCTTAAATGCAGGTGCAGAATTTGTGGTTACAGCATCCAGGACCGCATTCGTTCTTCGCTCAATTCAGCAAGAACGGCAGGACGTCTTCCACTGCCATTTATGGCTAAAAGCATGGTCCAGCTCTTATTTACATCATCTTTGTCTCCAAAAAACATGAGCGCGGGGAAAGTCCTGCTCCCTGCCTAGTTTGCCCATGATGCACACACCCCAGGGGACCTGCTTCTTGCCATCGGAATGGCAAAACCCAAGGCAGAGGTTTCCACCCCTGTGGTGGCCTCGTCTGTGCCAAGCCGCTGGCTGCTTCATGTCCCCAGCCTGGGCAGGGCACACCAGTGGGGACACTTGCCACGAACCACCCCACGGGAGGTGCAAAGCAGGTTGCAGAGTGCAACCCTCTGCCCGTACTAAGGTGTTTACCCTGGTAATACCCAAGCATCATGCCACAGGACAATTCCTCCTATCAGCAGGGCAACGTCCACCACCAGAAGCCGTAGGCTCTTGCCAGACCTGATGTCGGGCGTTTCGGCTCCTCGCTGGAGCCGAAGAGCTCAGACCCAGCAGGAGCACAGGCTGCAGCGCTGCCGTCAGTACCTGCTACTGAAAATAAAGCATCCTGCAAATGCTTCAGCCCTGAAAGTGTAAAGGCTGCTTTGCAGCAAGCACAATTCGCACTGTGGAGACTGCACCTAAGGAGAGATGCCTCTGTAGCAACACTCCAAGACTGTCCCTGTTGCAATTTCTTTTCTACCCATTGCCAGTTACTGGGAAACCAGCCATTTCAGCAGCCGGGGAAGGAGCGCTGCCGTGGCCCCACCTCCACGCTACGCATCAGCCTGGCTCGGCTGCTGGAGAGCCTGTCAGCCCTTCCAACTACTAAAAAATTCTCCAAGCTGAAATTCTTCAATCACGTGGGATTATTGTTGTCCCAGATTTTAAAAGGCAGCAGCTTGGAGCTCCCTGCCAAGGGTACTTTCACCATACAGTGCCATTAAGACCCACAGCAGCTTGGCCTCCGCAGTACGATTACAGAGTTGTTCTTGTCTGCAATAATTAAAGACTGCACTACAAACAGTGAGTACAGCTGCTGTGTTTTTATGGGATGAAAAGAAAGCTATCAGAAAGAGGATGCAGCTTTGAAGTTCCAGCATACAGACCATAACCTACGGGATTTTGTAAGAACTCTGATGTCCTAAGACATTTATTAGCTTTGTTGGGAGCTGTGTAGCCTTGGAACACCTAACATTTTTTATATGGTTTTCTTCCACCTGACAAGCAAACTGGTAATACAGCTGCTGTAAATAAATTAACCAATTTCACTATCAGAGTAGGGAAAGACTTCATTGGAAATAATTCACCCCTCTATCTATGAACTTATTTAGCACTTAGAACTAAGAGATTACACATCACATCACAGCCTGTATGACGCCTTCCTGGGTGTCAGCAGAAAAGCGATGGCATGAGAGCCTGTTTGGGATGCCTTGAATAGGGGAAAAAAGGAAAAATCCTACCCTCCATCACCCCATGCCGCAGACCTCTGCTTCGCGCTCCAGGACCAGACCCCTCTGCAGGGACAGCTGTGCAGGAAGGCACCATGCCCCGTGGCTTCCCCCCAGCATCACCCTCCTCTCCCTCCCTCTGCTGACTCGTCCCTCCCGCCCACCCNGCGCCAGTCATAAGAAAACCCTAAACCTTATCATGGGAAGGGGAGGGAGAATAAAGTGCCCTGGTATCAGAAACCAGATTCACACCGCCCTTTACCACAAGTACCACACTCAGAATTGTGCCTAACGCGCTACCATTAAGTTACACATTAATCGTAGATAAGCAGAAACAAGGCTATTAAGTGAGCGAGCCCAGCAAGGGATAAGAGCGTCCGCAGCCCTAAGCTGTAACCAGGGTTCAGGATCCACCATAGGGCAACGGGAACGTTGCCGACCACGAGGGATGGGAAGCTTGTGTCCCTCAGACTCCCACCCCACCAGGTTTTGTTGGGTTTATACAAACAGGGGAAAAGCCCAGAGCAAGTTCAGCGATATTGTTTTCCCTGTGAGCAGGCTGTGGGAACGGGGTGCCGGGCACCAAGCCAGGCTGCCCACAGCGTCCCAGCAGCGCAGGGCGCAAGGTGCCTTGCCTGTCCCATCTGCATGGTGGCTCTGCAATTGCCTGGGGACTTCCAAGCCAAAGTTCTTCCATATCGTCCTCCCTCACAGCCCTGGAGAGGGATGGGCACAGGTAGGGGCACATCGGGGAATGGCAAACACCCCCTCCCTCCATCCCACTCCCCCCAGAAACACCTTTAAGCTCCTTACACACAGCAGCAGCTGAAGTTTCTTAGAGTTGTGTGTTTACCGAGGGATCTGACCGCTCGCTCATTGATATGAGCAACAGGATAGGACGAAAAAAAACCAAAACAAACTAATCGATTCCAGCCTGCCTGCGCCCAGGATTCAAGCTCTGCAAACAAAAGTCAGACATTTGGCTACCCTGGAAAAGATAAACACACTGGGAACAGGAGGGCAGCGCTCCCCAGCCCCTCCTGGGACATGTGTGTGTGTCCCTGTGCCCAGCTCGGCCATGCTGCCCCAGCCTGCCCACTTCTCATGGTTTAACCCCAGCCAGCAGCTAAAACCACGCAGCCGCTCACTCACTCCCCCCCATTTCGGATGGGGGAGAGAATCAGAAGAGTAAAAGTGAGGAAAAACTCGTGGGTTGAGGTAAAGACAGTTTAATAGGTAGAGCAAAAGCCGCACACACAAGCGTAACGCATGATGCCACATGGTATGGAACAGCCCTTTGGTCAGCTGGGGCCAGCCATCCCGCCTGTATGTCCTCCCAACTTCCCGTGCACCCCCAGCCTACTCGCTGGCGGGGTGGTACGGGAAGCAGAAAAGGCCTTGACTGCCTAAAAACACCAGTGTGCTATCCAAAGTTATTTCTCATCCCAAATCCAAAACATAGCACCATACCAACTGCCAGTAGAAAAGTTAACTCTATCCCAACTGAAACCACACCACCACCGCACAAGCCCCTTGGGATAAGGAGGTGGCACGTGGCAAAGAAGGAAGGAAATTAATTTCTAACATGCAGGCACAGTTTGGGTTCACATACGGCAGCTTGGGGATCCCATCCATGGGAGGCTGGCAGGGGCGCACAGCGCCCAGAGGCTGCTCCAGCCCCCGTCACAGTGTGTGAACAGGACCCAAGTGGGCACGAGCCAGGCAGAGGGAAGCAGCTCGGTGCTTTGCCATCACAACACAAGGTTGGGCTCTGGAAAAGTCAGGAGTATGCTGGCACCATCCTGGATGAACGGATCCCTGAGCAGAGGCACAGCAAGATGCCAAAGCCCAAGGAGATGCTCAGCATGCAAACGGCTCAGAAACACAACCTCTAAAAGCAAATGTTGGCCAGATCCTGCACCAAGGCGGTGCAAGTCCCTGTGGCATCTCCCTGCCCTAGGCTTTTAGTCTCAGATGCAGAGGGGGAAGCCCTTGTGCTCACCTGAAGCTGTAGTGATCCCAGCATGGGCTTCCCAAGCAACTCCCTGTGAAGATACAGAGCCCAGAGGTGGTGCCAGCCTCCGATTTCTGTCCCCTCTCACATCCAACTCTTATTTAAGAGTATCCTCGGCCTCCGATCCCCACATTGCTAGTGGGAAATTAAAACTCACAAGTACATCAAGTATGCTATGAGGTCTTGGGGATGGCACGTTTCCTCTGCACCCTAAAAACCTGCACCAAAATACCACATATCTCTATGTGCATCTCATGAAGATGCACGAGAGAAGCTCCCCAGAGGTCTCAGGGCCTGGGTGGGCACTGGGCAGCACAGCATTTCCTTGCCAGCTGCTGGGAGAGCCCCACGCAGAACAGCTGGAAACAACGGCAGCTTCATCATGGGCTTAACTGTGCCATGGGGAAGGAGCTGACTGGGGTTGGCATCCCACAGACCCTGCCCACTCCAGTCCCTCCAACCCACTGACCACAGCACCAGCCTGCAGTGATGCAGCCACCCATCCTCCTCCTCCCAGCTGAGCCACCAGCCCTTCCCTCCACACTGGATAACGAGATTTTAGATTACACCGATTTATCCACTCAAGTTACTTGATTTGTCCAGGTTGTGTTTGCTTCTCCAAGGTATTAGAGCTAAACACCATCCTCCTCCTCCTCCTCTGCTCCCCTGTCCTCCATGTGGCCAAGCCCTTGGCAGTGCTTTGCAGACACAGCCCTACAAATGCCACACTGCTCTTCAGCATCCTGCAATCTGGGGGGTTTTTGACCCGCTCCCAATCCAGCTGCGGATGCAGCGCCCCACGTGCAAAGGTAAGGAACAGCAGAGAAGTTCAGTACAGGTACACACAGGTTGCTCTTCTGCAAGTGCAGCCCTTCCCTGGTCGGAGCAGTCACCGTGCCACAGGGGACTGTGGCAGAGTCCTCTTCCATCAGTGGTGGATTTTGCCCCTTTTGGAGGCTCAGGAGCAGAGCTGGCAGGGGAGACCCCCCCGCCATCCCAACTCCAGGAGCCCGCTGCCACCCCGGCATGGAAGCCTTGCATGGGAACTGCCACCTGCTGGGTTTTGGTACCCATCGAATGCAAGTGACAGTGGGAGCCCCGGCCACAACTGGTAACCTCCTGCACCCTCAGCATACCCAGGGACATAGCTCAGCCCAAGGCAGGGGACGGTGGCTGGGGGAGTGCAGTGTGGGGGGGAAGGCTTGGTGTCAGCACCCACTGCGAGCCCCGCTTTCTGCAGCGCAGCAGCAAACGAGACAATTACTACGTTGACTGGCATTTTTTCTTTTTTTAATTAGGTGAAAGCAGGGTTAACCTAGAGCCCCCTGAAGCTGGGCAGCGCCTCCCCTGGCACAGCTCCCTCCATCTGCTCTTGCCCTACGGCCCTTCCCAACCCGATGCACAGAGCAGCGACCCTGGAGCTGCTGAACAGGGTTGGTACTGGCAGGCACCCCGCTGCTGCAGCCTAGAAACTGTAAAACCATTCCATACAAGCCAAGAGACCAGGAAGCCGGCGCTGACGGGATGATTGCAAGCTAGCAAGCCTGCCGAGGCCTCTGAAACACTAACGGATGCTTGACCAATCCTTTCCTGTAACTACAGCCACAAGTTAGGGCAGGAGGACGCGCCATGGGCTCGGGCTGGAGGAGAACTGAGGCAAAGCCTCATTTGCAGGTTTCATTAGCAATAAATTTAGCACAGGAACACTTTGCACCTGGCTGTCAAAAAAGAAGCTGGGCCAGCCCTGCGCGAGGGCTCAGGCCAGGTCCAGGAGAGACGGGGCAGCTGGGGCAAGGGATACCCACACATGGGGCACAGGGGGGAGGTGGCTGAATTTCTCTCCCTGTATTTACCCTGAGGTTATTTCCACTGCAGCACGCAGCGAGGAACAAACACGGAGAAGTCTGAGCATCAGAGGGTAGAGAAGTTTGCTTAAAGCAGTGCTGGGGCTTTGCAAATGGGAAGGAGCGGTGATGCTGCAGGGAGCACTGGGACCTGCTGCCGTGCGAGAACTGCACAGGTTGCTTCACCTCAGAGCAGAAGTCACCAGTACCTGTCCTCCAGCACAGATTCCTCCAGACAATCTGACGGGGGTGTTTTCTGCAGGCAGTGCCGACAGTCACGTTCCCGGAGCGGGAAAGCCATGAGCTGTGGCTGCCCTCCTTATGTTGAACGTCAGCAAGACAGAAGGTGGTTACTGGAATAAACTTCTCTTTTTAAGAAACAGGAAAGGCGATTTGAATAGCTGGCGTATTTTCAACAACTTGCTCAGCTAGGTTGGGACAGCTCGCTGCACACAGGTGAAGCAGTGCAGGGCGCCCTGGCAGCACGCAACTGTGGGCACCAACACACCTCACAGCAAAAAACCACAACCTCGCAAGAAAAAGATAGCCATGCACCTCGGATGCCCTTGCCCTACCATTCCAGACAGACCCCGGCACGCGCAACAGCTCTTCACTGGAAAGTAATTTTAAACCTGCCTCAATATCTGCTGATAGCGACACTTCCTTCCACCCGCCTCGGCACGTAGGCAGAAATACAGCAGGGCTGCCACCACATCTACCACCACCAGGCACCTCCTCGCCCCAGGACAAGCTGCCCATGCCCAGCCGAGCCCCGCGGCCAGCAGCTGGACCCCAGGAAAGGGGGAGAGCTGCTCTGCTGGGCTCCCACAGCAAAGGCCAGAACAAGGAGTGAGCGCCTCTGGGCTAAGAGAGCAGCAAGCAGCATCGTCTGTTTTACTTCTCTGCAAACCAGCACCATCTCCTCCACAGCCAAAGTCCCACAGGGTCCCAGGGTAACACTGCTGTGGGGATGGGGACAAGAGATGAGACCCCTGTGGGCTCCAATGCTGCTGATGGTCACTGCAAAGGGGTGCAGGGCTACCTGTGAAAGTGCTGGAGAATCTGGTCCCTGCTGCAGAGCCACATGAGCTCATGCAAAAAATCACAGCTGCTTTTCTAGAAGGTGAAAGCCTGACTTTCAAAATGCCAGAGCATCTCTCTTACCTGCCAGCATGGAGCTTTATATATCTGGAAACGTGGTTGCAAACTGAAAGCTAGAAAAGGAAGCCTTCCCCCCCCCCAGATCCTCCGGGATGCTGAATGACTAACAACACTTGCACACTCCTACCTCCTCATTGCTTCAGACTTTTCCCATCTGGTTTTGCATTTGGTCACTGCTGCGGTCTGAAACCTGCCTGCTGATCTACCCGGCTTCTTCGAAAGCAAGCCCCACCGCACAGAAACACGGCTGAATAATACTCTCGCTCAGTAGCTGGTCTCCAGGCTGGCATTTTCAAGGGCTTTGATCCATTTCAAATAAGGCAATAAGCTTAGTCCCTGATTAAATACATAGCATAATCCACCTAAATCTTGTTAGCTGAGAAGCAAGTCGCTCGTCTCACTAGTTGTGGGTGGCATTGCATTTCGCTGCCAGGCAAGCAGGGCTGCCCGCAGCGTGAAGGTGCCCCCCCGGGGGCACATCCCAGGCCGGCAGAACCACTGGGGCAGCTGGTGACCACAGCAAGGTGGCACACCCCGCTTGCCACCACTGCTCCAGCGAGCCCATACAGACTCAAGGTGCAGAAGTTCATTGGATCCTTCTGCAAAGCTTCCCCCTGTAACCAGCCAAAGCAACACATGGAAAGAGCTTGCCCCCTCCCCGTTGGAGGGCACAGGGAGGGTGCCTCCGGGCTCACCCTGCAGACAGGGCAGTGGGCACCTGACAGCCAGCAGAGAGCTAAAAAAAATTCACAGCAGGAGAACTCCCTGACCCTGAGCGAGGGAGCCAGGCTGCAGCACGGAAGCAGGATGCGCTGCAGCTTTGGGGAAATTTCACGCCATATCGGCCATGCTTTCCCTTCCTCGGGAGGAATGAATCAGTGGCATGGCATTTGTACAGCCTGAGCAGAAAGGCCCAGGTGCCGAGTAGGAAGCACGCCACGACAAGGGCGACTATCCCCACTGCCTGGCTCTGGGCAAGACGGAGGGCACAGCCAGGGTCAGCCTCACACAACCCTGCTCCCAAGGGCAGCATCGCCGTCTGGCTGCTGGGGTCAGCTCTCCCCAGCTGTGACAATGAAAAGCAGCACCACGTCCCTCCCGGGTCCCAGGCTGCCTCCGCACTGCTCAGCGCAGATATACACATGCTAGTGCCATTCCCAACGGCAGGACACCGGGGATGGAGGCAGTTTGGGAAGCCTGGCAAAAGAAACCCTCCTTCCCTAGGTAAGCCCTGCTCCTCTCCCGCTTGGCTCTGGGGTAACTCTATAAATTTGCAGGCGAGTCTTTCAAAGTGCACAGAGGCAGAACACCAAGTAGGGGAAAACTATGAGGATGGTGTTTCCCAGACCCAAGGATGCTCCTTCCCTGCCTGGGGCTGTGCGACTCCGCTCCCCGCTGGCGATTCCCCCTGCAGCCGCTTCCACCCAAACAGAAAATCAGGCTGGGATGCGGGACAGGAGAGATCTGCTCCCAAGATTACAGCGTATTTGAGTCATTAGAAGACAAATTCCCTGAAAAGCGCTCTTGCTCCCTATTTCTCTCCAGGTTTCAGACCTAGCAGGTGGGGACCAGCTCCACGGGGAGGTGACCCAACTGATCCCAGCCTGCAGGCAGGAGCCCTGCAAATCCCTGCTCCACACTGCATTAGCAGCTCTGAAGCTTCCCACAGCAGCCAGGCACGTTTCAACAGCCACTGGCAGGATTTTGAGTTAATTTAACCACGTTAACACGTTATGTGGCTTCTGTCATCTCAATTACCTTAAAAAGCCCAGGCACAGATCTCGGCGGGAGCGCAGGGAGGAGGGGG